>SJYT01060440.1:55221-91123 GCA_006410635.1 Cephalophus harveyi
TTTTTTTTTTTTTTGGTTGAACCTCCATACTCTCTTCCATAATGGCTGTGCCAGTTCAAAATTCCCACCAACTGTGCACAAGGGTTCCCTTTTCTCCACATCCTTGCTGACATCTGTTATTTGCCGTCTTTTTGACACTAGCCATTCTGAAGTGTCAGGGGCTGTCTCACTGTGGTGTTGCTTTGGGGTTTCCCTGGTGATCAGTGATGTTGAGCATCTTTTCATGTGCTTGTTGGTCATCTGTATGTCTTTTTTGGAAAAGTGTTTATTCAAGTCTTCTGCCCATTTTTTAATCAGGTTTTTTTTTTTTTTTTCAATATTGAGTTGTATGAGCCATTTATATATTTTGGATATGAACTCCTTATTGGACCTATCTTTTGCAATTATTTTCTTCCATTCAGCAGGCTTTTTCATTTTGCTGATGGTTTCCTTTACTGTGGAAAAACTTTTAAGTTTAATTAGATTCCATTTGTTTATCTTTCCTTTTGTTTTCTTTTCTAGCTAAGGAATATTTTAATGCTAAGTATCCATTTTTGGAATGATTTGAGTCTTGAGAATGGATGTTTTATTTAATAAAAAGACCATACTCAGCCTCTGACATTTTCACTCTTTTTGCCTTTGTTGGTGTTTTTCATTCATTAACTCAAAAATAGTTTTGAGCTCCTCGTATGTTCTAGGTACTGTGCTAAGCAATAATAAGACAGAATTATTCAGTCTAGCAAGGGAGACAGACATTAAACAAATAATTGCAGAAATCCCCATTTAAGAACAGTGGGAATTAGTTTATAAAAGACAAGGAGAGGGTGGTAGGAGAGTGTATCCCAAGGTGAGTGCGAGAAAGTTTCTATAAGAAAGAGACATTTAACCTATGACCTGAATGATGGTCAAAATTTAGCCAGGTTAGGACAGGGAGGGAAGATTCTTCAAGTCACAGAGAAGAGCATGCATGAAAGTTCTGAGCAGAAAAAAGCCTGGAAAATTAGAGGAGTTGAAACAAGGGCAGCGTAACTGTCGTACGGAGAAAGAATGGGGAGCTTAACGAGAGAGAGTGGGGCATGGGTCAGAATGCAAAGGGACCTGTGTGCCCTGCTCAGGACTGTAGAGTGAGTGCCAGAGCGAGGGTGCCCCTGGATCAGCTGATACAGGGGAAGGACGGGCCAGCTGGACTCGAAAGAGCTCCCCTTAGTCACTGTGTGCATGCAGGAAAATAAGCAAAATGAAAAAATCAAATAAAAACACAGGTATCCCTTGATTTATAGCCATCTTCCTGCCTCAGTGCGGTGTGTGTGCTAGGCAGGTCTGACTCTTGGCAACCGAACGGTCTGCAGCCCACCCGGTTCCTCTGTCCTTGGCCTCAGTGGTAGCCTGTCCCAATAGCCCTTCAGAGGAGGGCTGAATAGACTGAATAGGGCTGACTAGACTCCCAGTAGGTGTCACAGGCATGAGACCTGGGCAGTTGCACAGACCCCTTGCTCAGAAGAACTCTGCACCTAGTTTAGTGCCCTGCTGTCTCCATCTTCAATATTTTAATAATTTTTTATTGTGCGCTGGGCTCACAAATTATGTATCTTGCTTGGTCTCATATATATACAGTTTTGGCCGGACAGGGTCATTTCTCCAAGAGCTAATGGGACTCTTTTGATGCTGCTGGTTAAAGGTCAAAGGTCCTGGAGATCTTCTGGCTTATCATCACAGTTAAGGTTTAATGTCCTAGCAGCTTCGGTCTATTCCTTTATTCTCAGCCTCTCTGGGAATGGGAGGACTCAGGGCTGCTGTAGAAAAGCATTCTTATTGATCTGGAGACCTTTTCCAAATAAAATATTTCATGAATCCGTGGTTCTGGACGAAGCTGTGGAATTATATTGAAGAGGATGAGTGGTTCTCAAACACTGCAGGTGCAGAGCTGCCCTCACCGTCATCAGCTGGGCTTCTTAGGAATTCAGAGTCCCAGATCAGCGCCAGATCTGTTGAATTACATCTTTGGGGCTGGAATCTGCGAATCTGCGGTAGTAACAGTCTTCATGGACAATTTTGATATGTGACCAGGATGGAGAATCATGGCTACAGATGTGAAAGAAGGATGTGCAGAAAATGGGTCACCAGAGTAGTTGTTGGCCACTGAGATGCCAGAAGAGGCATACCGCACAGACATCACACTGTCCACGGCTCTGAGTCAAAGAGGCTCAGACAGTTCATTTTGTCATGGGAAAGTCCTTTTCCTGGTGGTAATTTACATCTATTGAGCTCACAGGAGACTGATGTTCAATCCAGTTTATTCAGTTACAGTGAAAAATATGCCTGTCACAAAGTTGGAAGGTCTTGTGCTGAAATGACCATAGTTTTTTCCTCCCTGGAGGCAGATCTACAGATGAAGTTCATTTATAATAGAAAGTTTCTTGCTGAGCACAGAAACACAGTAAGTAGGGTTGTCTGGTGCTTCTCTAAGTCATATCGGTGATCCCAGACCATAAGAAGGCTATTTAAAAGCAAGTATATACCAGGAAGTTACTTAGTTTTGTCCACACTGAACTCTAGATTCCTAACTTCTACAGTAAACTGACATCCACACAGCACAGGCTCTTCTGCATAATACTATTGGGAGTTTTTCTTTTATTGATGACTTTAAACAAATGATACAAAAGCTTGCTAAATTTGAGAAGTACATGAAGTTTGTGAGACTGAGCCTACTCTTTGCTACACTATGGATCATAGCCTGCCAGGCTTCTCTGTCCATGAAATTCTTCAGGCCAGAATACTGGAGTGGGTTGCCGTTCCCTTCTTAAGGGAATTTGTCAGCCCAAGGATCAAACCCAAATCTCCCGCATTGCAGGTGGATTTTTTACCATCCGAACCACCAGGGAAGCCTGTATATAGTTTAGTCCACGTTAAATTAAACTGAAATGTATGCAGCAGCTCTGCCACACATAGTGGAGTTTCCACGCCAGCTCCATGTTTCTCTGCGTGACAGTGATGACCAGCAATCATGGCGGCTGATCTGGTCTGGCCACCTCTCTTGCACTGTTTCAGTTCTACTGATTGCCTTGTGATGTCCCAGAATATTTTGTTCAAGGCTCTTGTCTTTGGATCAGTATCTTATTACTAGCTGCAGATAGCACTTTTGTCTTTGTATCTACCAGTGCCCCAAAGGTCATTTCAAATCCAGCCTTATGGAGGCTTTGCTTCCTTAAAATGTGTTCCGTGAAATGCTGGCTACCTGGTTTATTCACCCCAGGGGTTGGCTGCCTTATTCCTACTGCAGCCCAACATCTCCAAAGCATCTTCCCGTCATGCCTGATCATTAAAGAACTTTCTTTTTGTGCCATCTAGTGGCCAAAGCAGAGACTGCTAAATAAAGGGAAAACTTTGCAATGTCAAGCTGGAAGGACTTTCTCAGCAGCAGTGGAAGGTGATAGAGCCACAGTTCAGAACAACCCCTTGGGGTAGTCAGGACATGGTCATTCTTTCACTCATTTACAAACATGTATTGTGTACTTACCATTTGGCAGCCTGCTTGAATGCTACGAGCGAAATGACAAAGAGACACATACACACAAAAGACAGACACAGACACAACTCCGGCTGGAGGAAAAATCTGTGCAAGCCCTCCTTGCAGTTTATTTTTATAGTCCTGTTTTGGGAAGCAATCCAAGAAGCAAAGCACTGCATTCTCTTACCATATAAGCACATACAGGATAAGAGCAAGCACAATTACGGCAGAGAAGGGGGAAGTGATCCTGACGTGATTACTAAGAAGCCTGCCCAGAACTCCAGCTTCCTCCTACTCCAGGGAGGGCCTGATACCTCGTATACGGGCGTATCGTTAACAAAGGAGTTTGTGTACAGGCTTCTTGGCAGGACTTCCTGTTTGCAGGCAAGTCCTGTACAAGCAGAGAGTCCTGTTTGCAAGCACATCTCCACTTCCCTATCCAATCCATTCCCAGGTCACTGTTGGTCTCCCACACTTGACGATATGATGAATGCAGAAGCTGGAGGGAGAATGCTAGTGAGCAGGGAGAGCATAAGCTGCATCTTAGGAATGAAGAAACTGAAGCTCACAGAAGCAATGGAATTCTAATTAGCTCATTCTTGTTCCCTTTCTCCCGCTCACCCTTCTGCCTCTCTTTTCTCCTGCAGAAATATGAATAAAATATCTACATAGAATACCTTATGCTGTGTGTTCTAATCAGGTAGATTTTCCCTGGGCTCCCAGTTATGTACACACTTATTCATAATCTAGACCATTTTGTCTGCTGAGCTAGAACATCACCTAATGAGTCAGTTCAGTAGAGTCGCTCAGTTGTGTCCAACTCTTTGCAACCCTATGAATCGCAGCACGTCAGGCCTCCCTGTCCATCACCAACTCCCGGAGTTCACTCAGACTCACGTCCATCGAGTTTGTGATGCCATCCAGACATCTCATCCTCGGTCGTCCCCTTATCCTCCTGCCCCCAATCCCTCCCAGCACCAGAGTCTTTTCCAGTGAGTCAACTCTTTGGAAGAGGTGGCCAAAGTACTGGAGTCATTCCTTCCAAAGAACACCCAGGACTGATCTCCTTTACAATGGACTGGTTGGATGTCCTTGCAGTCCAAGGGACTCTCAGGAGTCTTCTCCAACACCACAGTTCAAAAGCATCAATTTTTCAGCACTCAGCTTTCTTCACAGTCCAACTCTCACATCCATACATGACCACTGGAAAAACCATAGCCTTGGCTAGACGGACCTCTGTTGGCAAAGTAATATCTCTGCTTTTAAATATGCTATCTAGGTTGGTCATAACTTTCCTTCCAAGGAGTAAGTGTCTTTTAATTTCATGGCTGCAGTCACCATCTGCAGTGATTTTGGAGCCCCCCAAAATAAAGTCTGACATTGTTTAAATAGGGTATATCCATAGGTGGAATATTATTCAACCCTATAAAGGAATAAAATACTAATCCATGCTACAACACGGATGAATCTTGAAGACATTGAGCTGGGTGAAATGAATGAACAAACACTGTGTGATTCCACTTATAGGAGGTATCCGGAGTCAGCAAGTTCATAGAAACAAAGCAGAGTAGAGGTCACCAGACCCTGGGAGGGAGGGGGAGGGAGAGAAATTGCTTAATGGGCATGAAGTTTCTGTTTGGGATGATGAGAGGTTTCTGGAGATGGTGAGTGGATGGATTTAATGTCTCTGAATTGTGCACTTAAAATGATTAAAATGTGTATTTTATGTTATGTGTATTTTACTGCAATTAAAAATAGATGAATGGATGGATAATTGAATGAGCAAGAAAACGTATTCAGTTCAAGGCTCATGGCCTACAGAAAGCTTTCCTTGATCCAGGCTTATTAGAACAGCATCCTCTGTGTGCCTGGGACATACCATACTCTGATTATTAGTGCACTCAACTGTCTCCATGTGTAGAGTCTTCTCTTGTGTTGTTGGAAGAGGGTGTTTGCTATGACCAGTGCATTTTCTTGGCAAAACTCTATTAGTCTTTGCCCTGCTTCATTCCGCATTCCAAGGCNTTTTTGCTGACTGTATAGAGCTTCTCCATCTTTGGCTGCAAAGAATATAATCAATCTGATTTCGGTGTTGACCATCTGGTGATGTCCATGTGTAGAGTCTTCTCTTGTGTTGTTGGAAGAGGGTGTTTGCTATGACCAGTGCGTTCTCTTGGCAAAACTCTATTAGTCTTTGCCCTGCTTCATTCCTCATTCCAAGGCCAAATTTGCCTGTTACTCCAGGTGTTTCTTGACTTCCTAGTTTTGCATTCCAGTACCCTATAATGAAAAGGACATCTTTTTTGGGTGTTAGTTCTAAACGGTCTTGTAGGTCTTCATAGAACCGTTCAACTTCAGCTTCTTCAGCATTACTGGTTGGGGCCTAGACTTGGATAACTGTGATACTGAATGGTTTGCCTTGGAAAGGAACAGGGATCATTCTGTCATTTTTGAGATTGCATTGAAGTACTGCATCTTGGACTCTTTTATTGACCATGATGGTTACTCCATTTCTTCTAAGGGATTCCTGCCCACAGTAGTAGATATAATGGTCATCTGAGTTAAATTCACCCATTCCAGTCCATTTTAGTTTGCTGATTCCTAGAATGTTTACGTTCACCCTTGCTATCTCCTGTTTGACCACTTCCAATTTGCCTTGATTCATGGACCTGACATTCCAGGTTCCTATGCAATATTGCTCTTTACAGCATTGGACCTTGCTTCTATCACCAGTCACATCCACAGCTGGGTATTGTTTTTACTTTGGCTCCATCCCTTCATTCTTTCTGGGGTTCCACTGATCTCCAGTAGCATATTGGGCACCTACCGACCTGAGGAGTTCCTCTTTCAGTATCCTATCATTTTGCCTTTCATACTGTTCATGGGGTTCTGAAGGCAAGAATACTGAAGTGG
Organism: Cephalophus harveyi; assembly: GCA_006410635.1. NCBI lineage: Eukaryota > Metazoa > Chordata > Mammalia > Artiodactyla > Bovidae > Cephalophus > Cephalophus harveyi. Next base: position 61,622 of record SJYT01060440.1, read on the forward strand.
GTTGCCATTCCCTTCTCCAGTGGACCACATTCTGTCAGACTTCTCCACCACGGCCCACCTATCTTGGGTGGCCCCATAGGGCATTGCTTAGTTTCATTGAGTTAGACCAGGCTGTGGTCCTAGTGTGATTAGATTGACTAGTTTTCTGTGAGTATGGTTTCAGTTTGTCTTCCCTCTACTGCCCTCTTGCAACACCTACCGTCTTACTTGGGTTTCCTTTACCTTGGATGTAGGTATCTCTTCACGGCTGCTCCAGCAAAGCACAGCTGCTGCTCCTTACCTTGGACGAGGGGTATCTCCTCAGTGCCACCCCTCCCGACCTTGAACGTGGAATAGCTCCTCTAGGCCCTCCTGCGCCCGCACAGCCACTGCTTCTTGGATGCAGGGTAGCTCCTCTTGGCTGCCGCCCCTTGGGCATGGGGTCCTCCAGGCTTCTGCCCCTGACCTCAGACGTGGGGTAGCTCCTCTCGGCCGTGTTGTGCGCCGTCGCAGCCACCCACGCACATCACCTAATAATGCCAGACGAATATGTTCCATTTAAGTTTGGGGGAGAATGGATACAGCTGTTCACCGGAAGCTATCACAGTATTGCTAATTGGCTATAACCCAATGCAAAATGAAAGTTTAAAAAAAAAATGTATTCCATGTAAATATATTTCCAAGCAGCTAGTGTTTATTTCCTTTTTAAATAAATTTATTTTGGCTGTGCTGGGTCTCCGTTGCAGCATAAGAGAGATTTTTAGTTGTGGCCTATGAACTCTTGGTTGTAGCTTATGGGATTTAGTTCCCTGAGGATTGAATCCACGTCCCCTGCCTTGGGAACATGAAGTCAGCCACTGGACCATCAGGGAAGTCCAGGAATTTATTTCTTAAAACTCCAAAGTAGTTTTGTATTTTAACCATGCTGGATAGGAGTTTAAGTGATATTCACACTGTCTTGCTTCTTCAATAAAATACAGGATTCCAAAAGCCTTGCATACAAGCTAAATTGCTTCAGTCATGTTTGAATCTTTGCGACCTTATGTACTGTAGCCTGTCAGGCTCCTCTGTCCATGGGATTCTCCAGGCAAGAATACTGGAGTGGGTTGCCATGCCCTCCTCCAAGGGATCTTCCTGACAGGGACTGAATCTGTGTCTCTTATGTTTTCTGCATTGGCAGGTAGGTTCTTTACCACTAGTGACACTTAGGAAGTGTAATTTCAATTTTTAATAACCTCAGAGGTAGAAAAGTCACAAACTTACAAAAGAGTCATTGGAAGTCTAATTATTTTACAATTGAGGACAGTGAAGCTCATGGAAGTGATTTGCCTTAGAGCCAGTTCAGCTCAGTTCAGTTCAGTCACTCAGTCGTGTCCGACTCTTTGCAACCCCACGAATCGCAGCACGCCAGGCCTCCCTGTCTATCACCAACTCCCGGAGTTCACTCAGACTCATGTCCATCGAGTCGGGGAGCCAAGCAGATGGTAAATGATAGACTCAAGACTTAAAGCCAAGTTTTGAATTGTAAGCTAGTGCTTTTTCACTGGAGTTATTAACTAGTTAGGAAGGAAAATGAAAGAGGTCTAGCTGTATTAGATGCTAGAAGAGCAAGAATGGCAATCATCATAAAAGCCAAATGACAGCCATCTGTATTTTCAAAAGAGCACTTGAACTAAACACTTTCCCTGAGAGAACATAACTCTACCTCCAACCCACGGCCCCTCTCAACTTTCCAGTCAGATTCTAGTGTGTGATTCACCTGGGACCTACTGGAAAAACACTGCCACAAATTATCACAGAGCAAATTTAAGATATTTTTCCACCTCAGTTCAGTTCAGATCAGTTGCTCAGTTGTGTCCAACTCTTTGTGACCCCACGTACTGCAGCACACCAGGCTGCCCTGCCCATCACCAACACCCGAAGCATGTTCAAACTCATGTCCATTGAGTCAGTGATGTCATCCAACCATCTCATCTGCTGTCGCTCCCTTCTCCTCCTGTCTTCAATCTTTCTCAGCATCAGGGTCTTTTCCAATAAGTCAGTTCTTCACATCAGGTGACCAAAGTATTGCAGTTTCAGGTTCAGCATCAGTCTTTCCAATGAATATTCAAGACTGACCTCCTTTAGGATGGATCTCCTTGCAGTTCAAGGGACTCTCAAGAGTCTTCTCCAACAACACAGTACAAAACCATCAATTCTTCAGCACTCAGCTTTCTTTATAGTCCAACTCTCAAATCCATACATGACTACTGGAAAAGTCATAGCTTTGACTAGATGGACCTCTGTTGGCAAAGTGATGCCTTTACTTTTTAATACACTATCTAGGTTTGTCACAGTTTTTCTTCCAAAGAGCAAGTATCTTTTAGTTTCATAGCTGCAGTCACCATCTGCAGTGATTTTGGAGCCCAACAAAATAAAGGCTGCCACTATTTCCATTTTATCCCCATCTATTTGCCATGAAGTGATGGGACCAGATGCCATGATCTTAGTTTTTTGAATGATGTGTTTTAAGCCAGATTTTCACTCTCCACTTTCAACTTCATCAGGGGCCCTTTGCTTCCTTTTTGCCTCTGCCATAAGGAGGGTGGTCTTCATATTTGAGGTTATTGATATTTCTCCTGGCAACCTTGATTCCAGCTTGTGATTCAGCATTTCACATGATGTACTCTGCATATAAGTTAAATAAGCAGGGTGATAATAAACAGCCTTGATATGCTCCTTTCCTAATTTTGAACTGGTTCATTTTTCCATGTCTGGTTCTAACTGTTGCTTCTTGACCTCCAGACAGGTTTCTCAGGAGGCAGGTAAGGTGGTCTGTTATTCCCATCTCTTTAAGAATTTTCCACAGTTTATTGTGATCCACACAGTCAAAGGTTTTATTGCAGTCAGTGAGGCAGAAGTAGATGTTTTTCTGGAACTCTCTTGCTTTTTCTATGATCCAACAAATATTGGCAATGTCTCTGGTTCCTCTGCCTTTTCTAAATCCAGCTTGTGTGTCTGGAATTTCTTGGTTCGCGCACTGTTGAAGCCTAGCTTGAAAGATTTTGAGCATCACCTAGAGCCTCTAGAAAGGACCAAACCTGCTGACACTCTGACTTCATACTTCCAGTCTCCACAATTGAGAGAGAATAAAATTCTGTTGCTTTACTTGGCTCTGTTTGTGGTATTTTTGTTATAGCAGTACTAAAAAATGAATATACCATCTCTATAATGCTTAGGGATTGTGGAGTAATCCCAGAGCATGGCGTGGCTTGGAGCAAAATCAAGCTCTCCTGTGGCTATACTCCCTTCTGCTTCCTTTAGACAGTTGCTCTTCTAGCTCTGGCTGTGGTTCCTGGCTCCTTCTGCTCTGGTATGGCCCCATTTAGAAAATGCCTGAGATGAAAGAAAATTTCTGTATGTGAAATTTGCTTCCACAAAAATAAACACAAAAATTTCAATTAAAAACAGCAACTGGGAGAGAACAAGGTGGCAGAGGAGAAGGGGGATGTGGAGTACATCTCTCTCCACAGATACATCAGGAATACACCTTCAGATGCAGAAGTACTTGCAGAACACCAGCTGAGAGTGGACAGGAGTACCTAACCAGTGGAAAAACATATATAGAACCACGCAAAACTCAATAGGATGAAGGAACCAGGGGGAAAGACAAGAGTGTTACTAGGACTGGACCTGTCCTTGGCTGATGGGGAAACTGAAGCAGGGGTCTGATCCCCCCATTGGGGTGATTCTCTAAGTCAGAGGAGAAACATTTAAGGCTGAAAGTGAAACAGCTGATCTGTGGCGGCCTAAATGGAATGAGAATCAGACCATCCTTGCTGCAGTCAAACCTACTCTGGACAAGGATGTGGGTCCCCTAGAAGGTGCAGTGGCTGGGAGCTGGAGTTCAGGATTGTGGAGTAATCTCAAAGTGATGGGGGCTGTTCACTGGAGAAAGACAGACCAAGGGGATGTATAGGAGGAGATTGTGGTGGGAAATGAGGAAAGCCAGGCAGCCATGGAAGCAAGACAATACTGCTGAGTCATATGTAGGAGCTGGAGACATGACCATAGCCTCTCTCTCCCCACATGCCAGCCTCGGCAGCTGAACAATCAATTGCCTGATGCACTGAATTACAGAGTAGGACCCCAGCCAGGGTGCCCCTTTAGTGCCTGATGCAGCGATCTACAGAGTAAGACCCCAGCCAGGGGGGCCCCTCTATGTGCCTGATATGTGGAACAACAGAGAAGGACCCCAGGCAAGAGAACTCTCTAATTGCCTGAATGGGTGGGGCTATGGAGAAAGACTAGCAAAGAAGCCTTGTGAATGCCAGCTACCAGAGGCTTGAAAAAAGACTGATAGCACCATAACTCCTGCAGTTGAGGCAATCCATATCCCTGCACACTTGGTACCACCAGGGTCCCCATGACCCAAGCAGCTGTGCCACCTTCAAGCTCAACACTCACTGAGGCAGAGCTGCCACAGTCAAAAAAAAAAAAAAAAAATAATGTCTATGCATGTGGGGTCCCTTTGGTCATGTCCAGCTCTTTGAGACCTTGTGGACTGTGGCCTGCCAGGCTTCTCTGTCAGGAAGGTTCTCCAGGCAAGAATACTGGAGCGTATGGGCCAATCACTGGTCTCCATGCCCTTCTAGAGCACTATATTCCCTTCTGCCCTAGCCGCCAACCCCCCTGAGTACCTGGTGCTGCCAGAACCCCTGCCACCCAAGCAGCTGCACCACCTCCACACCTGGCCCTCACAGGGGCAGACCCAAGTCCTCCAGGGCAGCCTCAGGAGCAAACCCCAGTGGACGACCCCCATGCAGAGGTGGAAATAAAACCACTTGAAACCCAGGGCAGTGTGGCTAAGGAAGAAGACCCAAAACCTTCCCACCAGCTGTACAAGCTGGATTAAATCCACATGATCAATGAGGCAGACTGTGTCTATGGAACATATAAAAGGGCATTGAGAGCTGCCACTAGTTCTCATCACTATGGACATTGAAGGAAAGAACATACAGGAGGAGGACCAGATTAGAGTCTGAGCTGCCCCACAGCAGGCCCAGAGATCAGCACAGAGCTGGAGGGCATCCCAGGGAGGTGAGGCAGACTGTGACTCCCATCAAGGGAAAGGACTCTGACAGCAGTGGCTCAAGAAAAACATTTATTATTCTTATGTTTTGACTTGTTCTGTAGTTTCTTTTGGATTTCCCATCTCCCCCCTCCCCGTTGCAGTTGTCAGTTTTATCGGCACTATGAAATCTAATTAAGCTTCTGAGTTTTTTTTCCCCCCCTTTTTCAATCGCATTTTTAATTGTTATATACCTCTGCCTCAACCTTGGGCTTTTGCAGTTTTGTGGAGTTTTCTTTTTTTTTTTTTCTTTTCTCTTTCTTTTTTTTAAATTTTAGTTTTTAATTTTTTTTAAACGTATTGTTATTTTTTTCTTCATTTATTCCTTTCTTTGCTTTTCTTACAGTTCTTTTCTACTTGGATCCAGCCCTGGTGGGTCCAGGGTAATTCGAAGGGGAGACGGAGTCAGCGTCCTAGGAAAAAACTTATTTAATTACAGATATATAGAGAGATTAGAAACGGATAGTGTAGTAGGAAATATTAGTGGAGAAAAAGAGGCTGAATAACGTGGTTTACATGGAATACCAATCACCACCTACGTAGGCCACAAGCATCTTTCCGTTCTTCTGAAGGAGAGGAGGCACTGAGGCCTCCCCGGTCTGATCTTAGAAGCCCAGGCAAAATTAGCAGGCTTGGTGAGTACCCACATTCCAGATGGGAATTCAGCCAGAAAAACGAGGAGCAAGAAAGAAACAATATGGGGGAATCAGTCTTTCCAGAAACTGATCCCATTTCTTTATTTTTTAGGTTTGCTTATATACTTTTTGTTACACATAGGGATAAATCCAGAGTCACACAAGGGTCAGCAATCCTGACCTTTATCAAAATCAGGTGTTTTACATAAAAAAAGGTCTTAGGGGTTTTACATCATCTTCTGGCCATGAGGCCTGCTGACATTTTATGACCGTTTCTTTCTGATAACCAAAAAACTTATTTTTTCCGAGGGTGTTTTTTCTTAAACCAGGCGCCACCCTCTGAAGGTAGCAGATAAAGTTGCATTCCTATAGGGTGAGGGTGTAATGGGTCACAACCAAGAAAGGAATTTATTTAACCCAAGGTTAACATGATTAATCTTAAAGGTTAATAATACTTTTTTCTCTAGTTATATTCATTATAAGAGCAGGGAATATGGAGATTTAGCAGCAAGCATCAGCCCAACAAATGAAAACCCTTCACCAATGTTCCCCTTAAGATCTATTTAGTCTTAAGATAGTGATAAAGTTACATTTTTACATAGCAAGGACACAGTGATTTATAACAAAGTACAGTGATCTATAACAAAAGAGAAAATTTGTTAAATCAAAAAGTCTAGTATTGCTAACCTCAAAAACTACTATATTTCCTTTTGTATATTCCAAATACATTGATTAATATATTCCCAGGTGCCTAAGGATATGGAGGCCTGGCGACAATCATTGACTCAACAGTGAGAAAAGCCCTATGCTAATTAAAACTTTCAAAATACTCCGAACTCTGTGTGCTGTTTATGGTTGAAAGGTTGTCACACAAGCTAGTCTGTCAGCAGAGAGGTTTGACCTGAGACACCCTTGTCCCACCCAGGGCAGGGAATTAGCAGCAATTATTGGCACAACAAATGAAAAAAACCCTTCACCAATATAATTCCTAACCAACCCACTATACTAATGATTTCTAACTTCCCAAAAGAATTTGCCTTTAGTAAGTCTAAAACATCTCGTGCCTCTCACGGTTGGGAGGCTGTAAACAATCACATGTGGCCAGACGAACCTATACAGGCAGGTCAGATAAGCTTCAGAGGAGTTCATAAGTTGAAATACTCTTGTCACACCCAGGAATTTTATTGGAGCTGCACATTTACTTCTTCTCCGAGAGAACTGGTGGGGAACAGCCTCCCATAAAGTCAGAGGTGTAGGTGAGAGCATGAAACAGTAAAGTAGGTAGACTCTGGTTTTGGGGGTAGATGCTCGGAAACAGGAGGTTTCCTGAGGCTTGATCACGCCTTTGTGTATGCTGAAGCCTCCTTCCTCATGACCTTTGCTAAGGGCGGAATTCCTCATGCTGGCTCCCGGCACTTTTCCCTTTGCAGTTAATCTTTAATATACATAAATCTTCTTTATCTACTTCTCTTTAACTTTGCATATCTATTCTTTCTTTTTTTTCTTTCTTTCTTTTCCTCTCAACATATTTGTTAGTCTTGTTTTCGTTGCTCTGTTCCTCACTTGGCACCTTCCTTTAGTTTTGTTTTCCAGTTTGTGCTTTAGTTAGTTTTGTTCTTAACTGGTAGAAATAATTTTTGGTTTCCTTTGTTTGCTGGGTCAATCTATTGTACTTTATTTTTGTTGGACTGTTTTGATTTTGCTTATGGATATATATGTATATTGCATTATTTTAATTATTATTTGCCTGATTTTGTAACTGCCATTTGTCTGGGGTTCATCTTTGCTTTTTCTCTTTTAGATATGTGTTTTAATCTTACTTAATGCCATAACAAACTGCTTGTGGAATCTTCATTCCTGACCAGAGATCAAGCCCTGAGCCTTTGGAGTGGGAGAACTGACTCCAAGACCATAGACTACCAGAGAACTAACCCTAGGGAGTTCTCATCCTAGATAGTGAGAACTCACACAAAGAAAACCACTTGAATACAAGATCACCCAACCACTAGGAGCATCCTATGCAAGACCTTATCCAAACAACAAACAAAACAAAACCACAAACCCAATCATCAACAGCCAGGATTAGCACAGCACTCAGCCCTGCCCATCAGAGGAAAAACAAAGAAAGAAACAAAAAACAAACTCAGCATAAAACTCACCATATATGAAGCTTACACAAACCACTGCACTAACCTTAGGAAGGCAGAAACCAACAGGAAGAAAGAATTCAACCTGGAAGCCTGGGAAAAGGAGACTGCAAGCACAATAAATTAAAAAAAAATAATGAAAAGGTAGAGAAGTACTGCACAAATGAAGGAACAAAGTAGAAACACAAAAGTCCAAATAGATGAAGAGGAAATGGGCAAAGTACCTGAAAAAGAATTCAGAGTAATGATTGTAAAGATGACCAAAAATCTTGAAAACAGAATGGAGAAAATGCAACAATCAATTAACAAAGACCTAGAAGAACTAAAGAATAAACATACAGAGACAAACAACACAATTACTGAAATTAAAAATACTCTAGAAGGAATCAATAGCAGAATATCTGAACCAGAAGAATGAATCAGTGAGCTGGAAGATAAAATGGTGGAAATAATTTTGAAGAGCAGAATAAAGTAAAAAGAATGAAAAGAATGAGGATAGATGCCTTTAGTAAGTCTAAAACATCTCGTGCCTCTCACGGTTGGGAGGCTGTAAACAATCACATGTGGCCAGACGAACCTATACAGGCAGGTCAGATAAGCTTCAGAGGAGTTCATAAGTTGAAATACTCTTGTCACACCCAGGAATTTTATTGGAGCTGCACATTTACTTCTTCTCCGAGAGAACTGGTGGGGAACAGCCTCCCATAAAGTCAGAGGTGTAGGTGAGAGCATGAAACAGTAAAGTAGGTAGACTCTGGTTTTGGGGGTAGATGCTCGGAAACAGGAGGTTTCCTGAGGCTTGATCACGCCTTTGTGTATGCTGAAGCCTCCTTCCTCATGACCTTTGCTAAGGGCGGAATTCCTCATGCTGGCTCCCGGCACTTTTCCCTTTGCAGTTAATCTTTAATATACATAAATCTTCTTTATCTACTTCTCTTTAACTTTGCATATCTATTCTTTCTTTTTTTTCTTTCTTTCTTTTCCTCTCAACATATTTGTTAGTCTTGTTTTCGTTGCTCTGTTCCTCACTTGGCACCTTCCTTTAGTTTTGTTTTCCAGTTTGTGCTTTAGTTAGTTTTGTTCTTAACTGGTAGATATAATTTTTGGTTTCCTTTGTTTGCTGGGTCAATCTATTGTACTTTATTTTTGTTGGACTGTTTTGATTTTGCTTATGGATATATATGTATATTGCATTATTTTAATTATTATTTGCCTGATTTTGTAACTGCCATTTGTCTGGGGTTCATCTTTGCTTTTTCTCTTTTAGATATGTGTTTTAATCTTACTTAATGCCATAACAAACTGCTTGTGGAATCTTCATTCCTGACCAGAGATCAAGCCCTGAGCCTTTGGAGTGGGAGAACTGACTCCAAGACCATAGACTACCAGAGAACTAACCCTAGGGAGTTCTCATCCTAGATAGTGAGAACTCACACAAAGAAAACCACTTGAATACAAGATCACCCAACCACTAGGAGCATCCTATGCAAGACCTTATCCAAACAACAAACAAAACAAAACCACAAACCCAATCATCAACAGCCAGGATTAGCACAGCACTCAGCCCTGCCCATCAGAGGAAAAACAAAGAAAGAAACAAAAAACAAACTCAGCATAAAACTCACCATATATGAAGCTTACACAAACCACTGCACTAACCTTAGGAAGGCAGAAACCAACAGGAAGAAAGAATTCAACCTGGAAGCCTGGGAAAAGGAGACTGCAAGCACAATAAATTAAAAAAAAATAATGAAAAGGTAGAGAAGTACTGCACAAATGAAGGAACAAAGTAGAAACACAAAAGTCCAAATAGATGAAGAGGAAATGGGCAAAGTACCTGAAAAAGAATTCAGAGTAATGATTGTAAAGATGACCAAAAATCTTGAAAACAGAATGGAGAAAATGCAACAATCAATTAACAAAGACCTAGAAGAACTAAAGAATAAACATACAGAGACAAACAACACAATTACTGAAATTAAAAATACTCTAGAAGGAATCAATAGCAGAATATCTGAACCAGAAGAATGAATCAGTGAGCTGGAAGATAAAATGGTGGAAATAATTTTGAAGAGCAGAATAAAGTAAAAAGAATGAAAAGAATGAGGATAGTCTCAGAGACCTCTGGGACAATACCAAATGCACCGACATTTCAATTATAGGAGTCCCAGAGAAAAGAAAGGATATGAGGAAATTTTTGAAGAGATTATAGTTGAAAATTTCCCAACATGGAAAAGGAAATAGTCAATCAAGTCCAACAGGCTCAAAGAGTCCCAAACAGGATAAACCAAAAGAGAAACATGCCAAGACACATACTAATCAAACTAACAAAGATTAAACACAAAGAAAGAATATTAAAAGCAGCAAGAGAAAAGCAACAGGTAACATAATAGGGAAACCCCATACATTTAACAGCTGATCTTTCAGCAGAAACTGCAGGCCAGAAGGGAATGGCAGGATATATTAAAGTACTGAAAGGGAAAAATCTACAACCAAGATTAGTCTACCCAGCAAGGATCTCATTCAAAATTGATGGAGGAATAAAAAGCTTTTCAGACAAGCAAAAGTTCAGAGAATTCAGTACCACCAAGTCAGATTTACAGCAAATGTTAAAGGGTCTTATACAATCAAGAAATAATCAAGAAATACAAGAGAAGAAAAAGATCTACAAAATCAAACTCCAAACAATTAAGAAAATGGCAAAGGAGCATATATATCAATAATTACTTTAAATGTAAATAGATTAAATGCTCCAACCAAAAGACACAGATTGGTTGAATGGATACAAAAACAAGACCCGTATATATGCTGTCTAAAAGAAACCCACTTCAGACTTCAAGAAACATATTGACTGAAAGTGAGAGAATGGAAAAGTATATTCCATGCAAATGGAAAGCAAAAGAAAGTGAAGTAGCAATCCTCATATCAGACAAAATGGACCTTAAAATAAACACTATTGCAAGAGATAAGGAAGGACACTATATAATGATCAAGGGATCAATCCAAGAGGAAGACATAACAATTGTAAATATCTATGCACCCAACATAGGAGCACCTCAATACATAAGACAAACACTAACAGACATAAAGGAAGAAATTGACAGTAACACAATAATAGTAGGAGACTTTAACACCCCACTCACACCAATGGACAGATCATCAAAACAGAAAATTACTAAGGAAACACAAGTCTTAAATGATACATTTGCTGGGAGCCAGCACAGGAGATCCCACCGATGACAAGGTCATGCGGAGAGGCCTGATGGGCAAGGCGAGTCGAGCCTCAGGGGTCCCCCCTGGAATTTCCTGAGCATCCACCCCCCAAAACCAGAGTCTGCCTGCTTTACTATGTTATGCTTTCTACCTACTCTTTTGACATTAACCGGGGGCTGTCCCCCCACCACCTTTTTCTGGAAAAAGTTAATTTAGAGCTTTTAGATAATAAGTCTCCTGGGCATAATATGAGTGTTTCGATCCAAAAACCCCTCTGATGGCTTTCTAGCCTGCCTGCTGGATTCTTACAGCTGTGCATGTGATTGTTTGTGGCCTCCCAACTGTGAGAGGCACAGGAAGCTTAAAACATCCTAGGAATGTAGGAGCTTCCAAGGAGTCAAAATCATTAGAATAGGACTGATTAAAGTTTTCACTTGTTGAGCCAATACTTGCTGCCAAATTTTCATATCTTTTATTTGTAGATATAGTTGGTATATAGAAAAAACAGGTAATAGACCTGGTATTAGCAACATTAGATCTTTGAATTAAGTACTTTCTTTGTTATAACCCACTGCACCTTTGTTCTACAGGAATGTAACTCTATTTAGTACTTTGAGGGTGATACAGAGTAAAGAAAAAACACTTCTAGGGAAAAAGGAGTTTTCTGGTTGATAGACATTTATCTAGGAAGAGAGCCATAAAAATGTTAACAGGCCTCTTGCCCAGAAGATAATGTAAACTACCTGAGACCTTTTGTATATGGGAAGGTATGCAAAAAGAAAGCCTGGTCTCAATGAAGGTCAGGACTGCTGCCCCTGCATAGCTCTACATATTCCATTATTTCTTTATGTACAATTTGGGGTATATAAGCTGATTTTGAAAATAAAGTCTTGAGTCTTGCACCAATGCTGGGCTCCCCCATGTTGTTCTTTTCTCCCCTTTTCTGGCTGAATTCCCACCTGGAGTGCGGAGACTGACCAAGTCTACTTACTTGCCCTGGCTTCTAAGATCCACGTGAGAGAGAGCCCAAGGTGGGGCACCCTCCGCTATTCAAGTGGACGCTGGTGGCCCAACGTAGATGGTGCAAACCTCTTGTCTCGAGGTTTTATTAGTTTTCCGCGTAAACCAAGTTATTCAGCCTCTTTTTCTCCACCAATATTTCCTACTACACTATCCGTCTCTAATCTCTCTCTATATCTGTAATTAAATAAGTTTTTTCCTAGGACGCCAACTCTGTCTCCTCTTTGAATTACCCTGGATCCACTGGGGCTGGACCCCGGCAATTAGATGAGGTGGATCTTATTGATATCTTCAGGACATTCCATCCAAATGCAGAAGAATACACCTTCATCTCAAGGATAGATCACATCTTGGGTCACATATCAAACCTCAGGAAATTGGAGAAAATTGAAATCATATCAAGCATCTTATCTGAACACTATGCTATGAGACTATATATCAATTACAAGAAAAAAGCTGTAAAAAACACAAACACATGGAGATTAAACAATTTGTTTCTAAATAACCAACAGGTTACTGATGAAATCAAGAGGGAAATAAAAAAAATTCTAGAAACAAATGACAATGAAAGCATATCTCAAAATGCAGCAGAAGCAGTTCTAAGAGGGAACTTTATAGTAATACAATCCTACCTCAAGAAGCAAGAAAAACATTGAATGAACAACCTAAATTTACACCTAAAACAACTGGATAAAGAAGAACAAAATTAACAGGAGGGAAGAAATCATGAATATCAGAGCAGAAATAAGTGAAAAAGAAATGAAAGAAACAACAGTAAAGATTAATAAAACTAAAAACTGGTTCTTCGGGAAGATAACAAAATTGACAAACCTTTAGCCTTACTCGTCAAGAAAAAAAGAGAGAAGAATCAAATCAACAAAATTAGAAATGAAAAAGGAGAGGTTACAACTGACAATGCAAGAGACCTTTATGAACAACTATATGCCAATAAAATGGATAACCTGGAAGAAATGAAGAGATTCTTAGAAAAGTTCAATCTTCCAAGACTGAATCAGGAAGAAACAGAAACTATGAACAACCCAATTACAAGCACTAAAATGAAGCTGTGATCAAAAATCTCCCAAAATACAAAAGCCCAGGGCCAGAGGGCTTCACAGGAGAATTCTATCAAACATTTAGAGAAGAGCTAATGCCTATCCTTCTAAAACTCTTGCAAAAAATTGCAGAGGAAGGAACACTTCCAAACTCATTCTACAAGGCTACCATCACCCTGACACCAAAACCAGACAAATACAGCAGAAAAAGAGAAAACTACAGGCCAATATCACTGATGCACACAAATGCAAAAATCCTCAGCAAAATTTTAGCAAACAAAATTCAGCAATGCATTAAAAAGCTCATACACCATGATTGGTTCAGTTCAGTCACTCAGTCATGTCTGACTCTCTGCGACCCCATGGACTGCAGCACACCAGCTTCCCTGTCCATCATCAACTTCTAGAGCTTGCTCAAACTCATGTCCATTGAATCGGTGATGCCATTGAAACCATCTCATCTTCTGTCATCCCCTTCTCCTGCCTTCCATCTTTCCCAGCATCAGGGTCTTTTCCAGTGAGTCAGTTCTTCACATCAGGTGGCCAAAGTATTGGAGTTTCAGCTTCAGCATCAGTCTTTTCAATGAATATTCAGGACTGATCTCCTTTAGGATGGACTGGTTTGATCTCCTTGCAGTCCAAGGGACTCTCAAGAGTCTTCTCCAACATCACAGTTCAAAAGCATCAATTCTTCAGCACTCAGTTTTCTTTATCATGATCAAGTTGGGTTTATTCCAGGGATGCAATGCAAATCAATCAGTGTGATACACCATATTAACAAATTGAAAGATAGAAACAGTATGATAATCTCAATAGATGCAGAAAAAGCCTTTGACAAACTTAAGCACCCATTTGTGATTAAAACTCTTCAAAAACTGGGCACAGAAGGAACTTATCTCAACATAGTGAAGGCCATATATAATGAGCCTACAGCAAACATTTTGTTCAGTGGTGAAAAAATGAAAGCAGTCTCCCTAAGATCAGGAACAAAAAAAGGGAGTCCACTTCCTTAATACCACTATCATTCAACACAGTTTTGAAAGTCTTAGCTACAGCAATCAGAAAAGAGAAAGAAAGGAATCCAGATCAGAAAACAAGAAGTAAATTTCTCACTGTTTGCAGATGACATGATGCTGTAACAAAATATAGACATTAGTACCTAAATATACTTTACTTAAATAAAAATCTTAAATAAATGATCAGAAAATTACTAATCAGTGAATTTAGCAAAGTTGTAGGATACAAAATCAATACACAGAAATCACTTGCATTTATATATACTAACAATGAAAAATCAGAAAGATAAATTAAGGAACCAATCCCATTCACCACTGCAACAAAAAGAATTAAATATCTAGGAATAAACTCACCTAAGGAGAGAAAAGAACTGTACACAGAAAATTATAAGACACTAATGAAATAAATCAAAGATGACATAAACAGATGGAGACATATTCCATGTTCCTGGGTAGGAAGAATCAATATTGTGCAAATGACTATATTATCAAATGCAATCTACATTCCTTAAAAAATTGCAAATAGAACTGTCTTATGACCCAGCAATCCCACTGCTGGGCATACACACCAAGGAAACCAGAATTGAAAGAGACACGTGTACCCCAATGTTCATTGCAGCACTGTTTATAATAGCCAAGACATGGAAACAACCTAGATGTCCATCAACAGATGAATGGATAAGAAAGCTGTGGTACATATACGCAGTGGAGTATTACTCAGCCATTAAAAAGAATACATTTGATTCAGTTCTAATGAGGTGGATGAAACTGGAGCCTATTATACAGAGCAAAGTAAGCCAGAAAGAAAAACACCAATACAGTATACTATGGCATATATATGGAATTTAGAAAGATGGTAATGATAACTTTGTATGCGAGACAGCAAAAGAGACACAGATGTATAGAACGGACTTTTGGACTCTGTGGGAGAGGGAGAGGGTGGGATGATTTGGGAGAATGGCATTGTAACATGTATACTATCATGTAAGAAATGAATTGGCAGTCTAGGTTCAATACAGGATATAGGAGGCTTGGGGCTGGTGCATGGGGATGATCCAGAGAGATGATATTGGGTGGGAGGTGGGAGGGGGGTTCAGGATTGGGAACTCATGTACACCTGTGGTGGATTCATGTCAATGTATGGCAAAACCAATACAGTATTGTAAAGCAAAATAAAGTAAAAATAAAAATAAAAAAAATGCAATCTACAGATTTAAAGCGATCCCTATCAAATTGCCAATGTCACTTTTCACAGAACTAGAACAAAAATTGTCACAATTCATATGGAAACACAAAAGATCCTGAATAGCAAAAGCAGTCTTGAGAAATAAGAATGGAGCTGGAGGAATCAACATTCCTGTCTTCAAATTATACTACAAAACTACAGTCATCAAGACAGTATGGTACTGGCATAAAAACAGAAATATAGACCAATGGAACAGATAGAAAGCCCAGAAATAAATCCATGCACCTATGGATACCTTGTTTTTTACAAAGGAGACAAGAATATGCAATGGGGAAAAGACAGCCTCTTCAATAAATGGTGCTGGGAAAACTGGACAGCGACATGTAAAAGAATGAAATTAGAACACTTCCTAACACTAAACACAAAGATAAACTGAAAATGGATTAAAGATATAAATGTAAGACCAGAAAATATAAAACTCTTAGAGGAAAACTTAGGCAGAACACTGAATGACATAAATCAAAGCAAGATCCTCTATGACCCACCTCCTAGACTAATGGAAATAAAAACAAAAGTAAACAAGTGGGACCTGATTAAACTTAAAAGCTTTTGCACAGCAAAGGAAACCATAAGCAAGGTGAAAGGATAACCCTCAGAATGGGAGAAAATAATAGCAAATGAAACAACTGACAAAGGATTGATTTCCAAAACATACAAGCAACACATACAACTCAATACCAGAAAAACGAACAACCCAATCAAAAAGTAGGAAAAAGACCTAAACAGACATCTCCAAGGAAGATATACAGATGGCTAACAAACACATGAAAAGATGCTCAACATTGTTCATTATTAGAGAAATGCAAATCAAAACTACAATGAGATACCACCTCACATCAGTCAGAATCAGTCAGTTCAGTCACTCAGTTGTGTCCAACTCTTTGCGACTCCATGGACTGCAGCACGCCAGGCCTCCCTGTCCATCACCAACTCCCAGAATCCACCCAAACCCATGTCCGTTGAGTCAGTGATGCCATCCAGCCATCTCATCCTCTGTCATCCCCTTCTCCTCCTGCCCCCAATCCCTCCCAGCATCAGAGTCTTTTCCAATGAGTCAACTCTTCGCATGAGGTGGCCAAAGTCCTGGAGTTTCAGCTTTAGCATCATTCCTTCCAAAGAAATCCCAGGGTTGATCTCCTTCAGAATGGACTGGTTGGATGTCCTTGCAGTCCAAGGGACTCTCAAGAGTCTTCTCCAACATCACAGTTCAAAAGCAATCAGTCAGAATGGCCATCATCAAAAAGTCTACACACAACAAATGCTGGAGAGGGTGTGGAGAGAAGGGAATGCTCCTGCACTATTGGTGGGAATATAGATTGATCCAGTCATTATGGAAGATGGCATGGATATTCCTTAAAAAATTAGGAATAAAACCACTGTATGATGCAGCAATCTCACTCCTAGGCATACACCTTGAGGAAACCAAGTTGAAAAAGACACAGGTAACCCATTGTTCATTGCAGCACTATTTACAATAGTTAGAACATGGAAGCAACCTAGATGTCCTTCGACAGATGAATAGATAAAGAAGTTGTGGTACATATACACAATGGAATATTACTCAGTCATAAAAAGGAACACATTTAGGTCAGTCTAATGACGTGGATGCACCTAGAGCCTATTATACAGAGTGAAATAAGTCAGAAAGAGAAAGATAAATATTGTATACTAACGTATATGTATGGAATCTAGAAAAGTGGTACTGAAGAATTTATTTACAGGGCAGCAGTGGAGAAAGAGATATAAAGAATAGCCTTATGGAAATGGGGAGAGGGGAGTAGAGGGTAAGGTATATGGAGAGAGTAACGTGAAAACTTACATTCAGTTCAGTTCAGTTCAGTTGCTCAGTCGTGTCCGACTCTTTGAGACCCCATGAATCGCAGCACGCCAGGCCTCCCTGTCCATTACCAACTCCCAGAGTTCACTCAGACTCACGTCCATCGAGTCAGTGATGCCATCCAACATTACCGTATGTAAAATATGTCCCAATGGGAATTTGCTGTATGGTTCAGGAAACTCAAACAGGGGCTCTGTATCAACCTAGAGGGGTGGGATGGGGTGGGAAATGGGAGGGAGGTTCAAAAAGGAGGGAATATATGTATACCTATGGCTGTTTCATGTTGAGGTTTGACAGGAAACAACAACAATCTGTAAAGCAATCATCCTTCAAAATAAATTAAAAAAAAAAATAGCAACTGGATGGCAGGCCCTAACTTGACTCCCTTTTATATATTGCCAATAAAATCCTTGGGAGACACAGAAAACTATGAAGGCCTACAAAAGAAATAAAAAAGGCAGTGTAGCAGGGGGTAATATTTTAAAGATATTAAGGCATTGTTTCTCCCCTCTTCCCTTCTCAAGAATTATTTGAACCCATTTCTCTTCTCATACATAATCCAGGATTTCTAAAGGTAGTGGCTCTCAAGAGAGACGCATCCTGAAAGAGGCAAATTCATCATTCTTTAACTTCTTTGTAGACTTCTGTAAGTTTATGCCACAGTCCATAGGCTTAGGGCCAGCATTGTGGGGAGAGTAAAGACCATTTTTAAAAATTACAACGTATTGGCTTTGTGTATCAGGAGACGAAGAACATAGAATTTAAACCACAGGCCAAAAGTAGGAAAGGGAAAGTAAACAATGTGAGTAACTTTACTACTCTTAAGGCAATGAGTTGAGAGGGGGAGTCCAGGAGGGAGTAACAAGAGCTTAGATGCTAGTGTGCCCCTGTGAAGGCCCTTCCTTTTCCCCACACCAAAGACTTTAGACTGATTCATGCTTTAGCACTCCAAAGCAGAAAGGCTGGGGGTTTGATTCCATAGTATGACTGTGGAAGACTTTCATACTCTTGGGGAAGCCCCATGCTTAATGTGACACTGGGCAGCAGCGTGCTGGAATAGCAGAGAACAATTTCCAAAACAGGAGATAACTGGACAAGCCAGGGCTACCTTACAATCAAAAGCAAATCAATGAAAATAGCCAAGAGTTTCCAGAACTCCAAAATGGATTAAGATGGAAGAGTTGAGTGATGTCTGATTGAAAAGATTCTACCAAAGGGCAGAGAGTGAGCAGACTGCCAGTGGTAGGATTGGAGGCTTGGAGAGGAGCAGTGAAGTAGCTGTGCAGAGTCTGATGCCCAGGAATGGGGCGGGGGGGTGGGGAGGGGGAGAAGCTTCACATCAGTGGGGGATATTGAAGACAAGTGGAAATATGTAGACCATATGTTCCTTCCCCAAAGTTGGGACCTAAGACCTCTGGAACTTAAATGACTCCCAGAAAGAAGGTGGGAAGAAGGAGACAAGTGAGAATACAGAACTTGAATCAGTATTTACTTTGCCAAAGAAAGAGGCTTCCCTGGTCGTTTAGCTGGTAAAGAATCTGCCTGCAATGCAGGAGACCCCAGTTCAATTCCTGGGTCAGGAAGATCCCCTGGAGAAGGGATAGGCTACCCACCCCATTATTCATGGGCTTCCCTCATGGCTCAGATGGTAAAGAATCCACCTGCAATGTGGGAGACCCGTATTTGATCCCTGGGTTGGGAAGATCCCCTGGAGGAGGGCAAGGCAACCCACTCCAGTATTCTTGCCTGGAGAATCCCCATGAACACAGGAGCCTGGTGGGCTACAGTCCATGGGGTCACAAAGAATTGGACATGACTGAGTGACTAAGCACTATGCTGCTACTGCTAAGTCGCTTCAGTCATGTCCGACTCTGTGCGACCCCAGAGATGGCAGCCCACCAGGCTCCCCCGTCCCTGGGATTCTCCAAGCAAGAACACTGGAGTGGGTTGCCATTACCTTCTCCAGTGGGTGAAAGTGAAAACTGAAAGTGAAGTCGCTCAGTTGTGTCTGACTCAGCGACTCCATGGACTGCAGCCTACCAGGCTCCTCCACCCATGGGATTTTCCAGGCAAGAATACTGGAGTGGGGTGCCATAGCACTCCCCAAATATGAAACTTTAAACAAGAAATTGTTGAACTTCTTTTTATTGGCAAGATTGGGTTTTCGTCATTGGCAGATGAGGAGTCTTCTGAACTTTTATCTTACTAACAAAAAAATGAAGCAAAATAGAAAATGAAGGTTTTGTGTACTTGAGTTATGCCTGTAAGTTATCCAGGCATTAAAGTAAGATAGAAAGATAACTTAATACCAGAGTTTGACAGACTCTTGACTAACCATCAGGTAGACGGAGCTGGATTTATCAGTATTTAAACAGTCTTCACTGCAGGGCATAACCAGGGCATTATGAAATAATGTTTCAGGATAGTTGGACATTTGTCCAACCAAAGCCCCATTTGGCCCTGTACCATAGATCCAGGACACATAGAACTTTATCACTTTTCCCATCCTCAGCATCTTCAGTGCAAGGGATGTGAGTATGAAAGGAGGGGTGGTGGAGGTGGTGTTGCCTAACAACACGGGCACCCATTCCTCACAAGTTAGAGAGAAAGGAGTACAATGTGATGATTTGATATATGTTATAGATCAAGGATATCTCAATAAAGCTGAAAAAAGAAAAAGAAGAATAAAGAGAACAAAAAGACAGCAGGAACCCTGATAAAAGGCACAATGGGCAGAAGAAAGCTCCATCTCTATAACAAAGCTGTACCTGGTTAATGCAGGGTCAGGTCACATAGGATGTGGTAAGCTCTACAAGAGAATTTGGATTTTACTCTGATTGCCACAGGAAGCTATCAGAGAGATTTCAATAGATTGACAGTGATCACTCTTCATCTTGGAGACACTTGCTATGGCTGATCTTCAGAGAATGAGTTATCAAGAAACAAGAGTAGGGGGAGAGGGATGCATAAAGGAGGCTGCTGCAAGGCTGCAGGTGAGATGTGGTGAAGACACAGACTAGAATATTGACGATGCTAAGAAGTGGCTTGGATTTGAGAAATATATGCTGCACTTGCTGAGGGTTGGGTGTAAGTGATGACTGAAAGAGGATTTTGGCCTGAGCAACTGAATTTCGGGTGGTAGCATATGTGGGGAGTCAGACAGGCCTGAATGACTAAGCAGAAGCAAGGTGATACACACGTAGTGTGTTAGGCTTCCCAAGTGGTGCAGTGGTAAAGAATCTGCCTGCCGATGCAGGAGACACAAGAGATGCACGTTCAGTCCCTGGTTGGAAAGATTCTCTGGATTAGGAAATGGTCACCTTCTCCAGTATTCCTGCCTAAAAAAGTCCATGGACAGAGGGTGCTGGTGGGTTATAGTCCACAGAGTGGAAAAGAGTCAGACATAAGTGAGCAACTGAGCACAGCACAGCACGTGTATGGGATTACCACTTAATTACTTGTTTGTGGCTGGTGGTTCTCCTTAGGGTTAGTTAAATTTTCCATGTTGAGGAGGTAACTGGATATATGGGTCCGGATCTTAGTGGGAAGAGAGTGGTGCAGGTACGAATTTTGAAGTTAGCAATATGTAGGTAGTGTTCATAGTGACAGAACTGGACAAGATGAGATTGGAAGAAAGTGTAGATAGGAAAGAGAAGAAGGCGGAGGATAGGACCTAGAGTGTTCCGACACTTAGAGACTCAGCAGAGAAGAAAAAACCAACAAACAAAACAGAGGAGTAGCCAGTGAGGCAAGAGGAAAGGTCAGAAGGTGGCCAGACGACTGTGAAAGGAAGAGGTATCTGGTGGTCAAGTCTGATGGAAAAAGGGGAAAGGTATGTTTAGAAATAGAACTCAGGGTGGCAATTTTCATGGTATCAGAAAAACCTGGGAAAAAAGAGAGCATGAAAAAGAAGCAGCCAACTGGGTTAAAAGCTGCTAAGTAATTGGGTAATACGAGAGTAGGGAATGACTATTGGTTTTTTGAGACTTTAATAAATACTGCATGAGTTTTTCATCAATGGGATGGGGTGAGGAATAAAACTCCAAAAAAGTAGATTGAGAAAAGAAGGTAAGAAACTAGAGATAGTGAGTATAAATAAATTTTGAGGAGTTTGGTTATGAAAGATTGCAGAGAAATGGGAAGTAACTGGACACCAGTGTGGGAGTAAAAAAGAAGTATTTGTTTAAAAGTTTTTTAGATGAATGATATCAAGACTCTCGTGCTTTTTCCATGATCCAGCGGATGTTGGCAATTTGATCTCTGGTTCCTCTGCAGTCCATTCTGAAGGAGATCAACCCTGGGATTTCTTTGGAAGGAATGATGCTAAAGCTGAAACTCCAGTACTTTGGCCACCTCATGCGAAGAGTTGACTCATTGGGAAAGACTCTGATGCTGGGAGGGATTGGGGGAGGAGGAGAAGGGGACGACCAAGGATGAGATGGCTGGATGGCATCACTGACTCGATGGATGTGAGTCTGAGTGAACTCCGAGAGATGGTGATGAACAGGGAGGCCTGGCGTGCTGCGATTCATGGGGTCGCAAAGAGTCGGACATGACTGAGTGACTGAACTGAACTGAACTGATATCAAGACATGTATGTGAGTCAGTGGGGAAAGTCCAGTTGTGAGAGGGCAGTCAATAATGCAAGAGAAAAGGCAAGACTATAGGGTCAAATTCCTTGAGTAGGGAAGAGACCCAGTGGAAACATGGAAGAGTGGGCCCCGCTGGGAGCTGGGATGATTCTTCTGTTGTATCAATAGAGAAGGAAAACTGGGCTTTGAGTAGCTTTAGTGGTAGGAAGATGAGGTTAGTTTCATTTGATTCCTGAGTTTTGTTTTGTTTTCCACTCAGGAATGAGTCAATGTCCTCAGCAGAGATTTAGTTAGGGACATATATGTCTGTTGAAAATGAGAAGTTTTAAAATACCTGTGCTGGAGAAAGAAAACAAATATCCTAAGGAAGTGGGGTAAGAGTGTTGGGCAGTGTTGAGTTGAGATTAGTCATTGTGAATTTAAAATGAGACATTTAAAATATTGTATATTAATGCGCACACATGGAAACTATAAAAATGCTACTAATGAACCCATCTGCAGGTCAGGAATAGAGATGCAGATGTAGGGAATGGACTTGTGGGCATGGCGGGGGCAGGGAGAGGGTGGGACAGATTGAGAAAACAGTACTGTCATACACACAGTACTGTGCGTAAAGTAGATAGCTAGCGGGAAGCTGCTGTATAACATGGGCAGCCCAGCCTGGCACTCTGAGATGATTCAGGTGGGTGGGATGGGGGAAGGGAGGCTCAAGAGGGAGTGGATATATGTATACTTATGGCTGATCCACGTTGTTATAAGGCAGAAACCAACACAACATTGTAAAGCAATTACCCTCCACATAAAAATAAATTTAAAAAGATAAATAAAAAAAATGAAGTGAGATGTTTAGCTCAAAGTAAGTAAATGGTCTGGATAAGCAGATTGGAGGTTTAATCAGATGAACAAAACAGGAAGTAGGACCAATAATGGAGTTGAAAAGGAAGTGATTCTCAGATCAAAGCTTCTTAAGCTGGAGGGAAATGGAGAGGGGTGGAATGGCACCCCACTCCAGTACTCATGCCTAGAAAATCCCATGGATGGAGGAGCCTAGTAGGCTGCAGTCCATGGGGTCGTTGAGAGTTGGACACGACTCAGTGACTTCACTTTCATGCATTGGAGAAGGAAATGGCAACCCACTCTAGTGTTCTTGCCTGGAGAATCCCAGGGACGGTGGAGCCTGGTGGGCTGCCGTCTATGGGGTCGCACAGAGTTGAACACGACTGAAGCGACTTAGCAATAGCAGGAGTAGTGATATATAGTAGGGTCTGTGCAATGACAGCCCCTATGTGGTCAAGAGAGGGCTGAGGCAGATAAATGAGTCCTCACCATGAAGGAGATGGTGGGTGGAGAGGAGATGGTGGGTGGAGAGGAGCGTGACTAGAACTAAAATTTTGGAGGCTGTAAGTTTATTGGTGATGATCTCAAGATTTTGGGAGAATCATGAGAGTGTGGATGCCTGAAGTGGAATGAAGAGCACATCCTCTTAATTGAGTAAAAAGTCTGCAAAAGAGAAAATTGAAATTGCCAAGAAGGCTGAAAGGGTAAGAGCAAAGAGAATGAAGCCAGATGAGCACTAAAGTGTTCTTGCCTGGAGAATCCCAGGGACGGTGGAGCCTGGTGGGCTGCCGTCTATGGGGTCGCACAGAGTTGAACACGACTGAAGCGACTTAGCAATAGCAGGAGTAGTGATATATAGTAGGGTCTGTGCAATGACAGCCCCTATGTGGTCAAGAGAGGGCTGAGGCAGATAAATGAGTCCTCACCATGAAGGAGATGGTGGGTGGAGAGGAGATGGTGGGTGGAGAGGAGCGTGACTAGAACTAAAATTTTGGAGGCTGTAAGTTTATTGGTGATGATCTCAAGATTTTGGGAGAATCATGAGAGTGTGGATGCCTGAAGTGGAATGAAGAGCACATCCTCTTAATTGAGTAAAAAGTCTGCAAAAGAGAAAATTGAAATTGCCAAGAAGGCTGAAAGGGTAAGAGCAAAGAGAATGAAGCCAGATGAGCACTAAAGCCCGTGATGAGCAGGGAGTGGTTAGGAGGTGGCCAGATGACAGTTAAAGGGAGAGGTGTCTGGTGGATGGGGGAAAAGATACCTTTAGAAGTAGCACTCAGGGTAACAAACCATCTGCTTAAACTGTAGCTATCAGGTAGATGGTATAACAAAATAATACAAACTTTGTAGTTTGAGACAACAGAAATCTATTCTCCCACAGTTACAGAGGTCAGAAGTGCAAAGTCAGTATTACTGGGCCAAAATCAAGGTGTTGTGCTTCCTCCAGAGATTTTAGGGGAGAATGTGTTCCTTGTCTCTTTCATACTTTGGAGGCTCCTGGCACTCCTTGGCTCGTGCTTTATATCTTTCCAATTTTCAAAGCTACCACCTTCAAATCTTTCTCTGCTCTATCTTCATATTTCTAAGCAGCAGCAGCAAAAATTGCCATACAAAGTAACATTCTAGAAATTAAAATGTGGATCTCTTCTTAGAGTTTGTTGTTTAACCCACCACATGGAGTATGAAAAAAAAAAAAAATCAGGTTTTGTTTGAGAAAGCTGTGGGGAACCAGTATCTTCAGAGGTGGTTATTTTTCAATAAAAATGACACTAGTTAATATCAGTAATTGTGATAATTTTTACTTTAAAATATCTGGCTGGAACCTTTATTATTTCAGAAATAAGCATGTATGTAACTTGTATGTAATTTGAGGTGGTTAGAATTTCTGGACTACTGAAATAAATCTTTTGTCAAAACATCTGTTTTAATAATCATACACTTAATTTCATTCATAAGAAATTTCAGAAGTAATTCTTCTGCATCAAAAATTTACAAATGGCACGAGAGAGTTAAATAATGGTCTATGGAGTAAAGAAGGAAAATTCTTCTAGGGGAAACTAATAAAGCATTTTTCCATTACAGTCATGATTGATATAGTTCATGAAAGAAATCTCGCTTTTTGTTCTGTTTTTTAGTGATTCCTCTGAAAGGGAAAGCAAAAAACCAGATCTAAGGGGAAAAATTACTTTAATAATTTCAAGTGTAAAACAAACAGGCTTTTTTGATAAAAGCTTTAAAGCTTGAAGAGATGAGAAAGGTAAGCATGTATGCCTTTAAACATTGCAATAAATTTTTCAAAAGTATTCAGCAATTATGCATATATTGCTTGTATGCTTAAAAAAGCAACAATTTTCATGCTTTGAGCTTTTCCCCCAAGGATATTTTGTTTTAAGGATATTTTGTTCTAGAAGTTTTAAAAATAAGAATTATACAAATATAGAACTGGTTGCTCAGACAGTAAATCTGCCTGCAATGCAGGAGACCTGGGCTCAGTCCCTGGGTTGGGAAGATCCCCTGGAAGAGGGCATGGTAACCCACTCCAATATTCTTACCTGGAGAATCCCAAGGGCAGAGGAGCCTGGTGGACTGGGGTCCATGGGGTTGCAAAGAGTTGGACATGACTAAACACAGTCAGTTTAATATAGAACAGGAATTATACATATGATTAACTTTGTGGGCCACTCTAACAACGTTGAACAATGAGAAGCCAAACATGATTACATCTGTATTGTGAGGACAACCTGGAGAATCTCCTATGTCTTTGTTTTCTGTTTGGTGCTTCTGCTAAGTTCAGTGGAAGTAAAGTCATCACTTACCCCCAGATATCCAGAAGCCCTCACCAACTCACCACAATTATGTTAAGTGCTAAGTTCTAAGTGTTTGAAAAAAGACTGGAGATGACCCTTTACTTCTCTCTGGTCCCTTTACCAAACCCCTGTATCACTTAGGACACTACTCATTAATATTCCACATTCCAAAAGCAAAACAAAACAAACAAACGTAGGTACACAAGTATGCTAAATTTCACTTAACCAAATCAATTTAAAAATAGATCAAATACTTAATTCCTGCATCATAAATGTGAACACCTTGGTGTTCACATTCATTAGAACATTTCAATGTTGTTGCTCAGTTATTCAGTTGTGTCCAGTTTCTTGTGACCCCATGGACTGCAGCATGCCAGGCTTCCCTGTCCTTCAGAATCTCCCGGAGCTTGCTCAAACTCATGTTTATTGAGTCAGTGATGCCACCCAACCATCCCATCCTCTGTTGTCCCCTTCTCCTGCCTTCAATATTTCCCAGCATCAGAGTCTTTTTCAATGATTTGGCTCTTTCTTTCAGGTGGCCAAAGTATTGGAGCTTCAGCTTCAACATCAGTCCTTCTAATGAATCTTCAGAGTTGATTTCCTTTAGGATTGGCTGGTTTGATCTCCTTGCAGTCCAAGGGAACCTCAAGAGTCTTCTCCAACACCACAGTTCAAAAGCATCAATTCTTCGACACTCAACTTTCTTTATGATCCAACTCTCACATCCATATGTGACGACTGGAAAAACCATAGATTTGACTATACAGACCTTTGTTGGCAAAGTAAAATTTATGCTTTTAAATATCCTGTCTAAGTTTGTCATAGCTTTTCTTCCAAGGAGCAAGCATCTTTTAATTTCAGGGCTGCAGTCACCATCAGCAGTGATTTTGGAGCCCCAACAAATAAAGTCTGCCACTGTTTCCACTGTTTCTCCATCTATTTGCCATGAAGTGATGGGACTGAATGCCATGATCTTCATTTGTTGAATGCTGACTTTCAAGCCAACTTTTTCACTTTGCCCTTTCACCTTCATCAAGAGGTTCTTTAGTTCTTGGTCACTTTCTGCCATAAGGGTGGTGTTATCTGCATACCTGAGGTTATTGATATTTCTCCAAGCAATCTTGATTCCAGCTTGTGATTCATCTAGCTTGGCATTTCACATGATATACTCTGCATGTAAGTTAAATAAGCAGGGTGACAATACACAGACTTGCCGTACTCCTTTCCCTATTTGGAACCTGTCCATTGTTCCATGTCTGGTTCTAAATGTTGCTTCTTGACCTGCATACAGGTTTCTCAGGAGGCAGGTAAGGTGGTCTGGTATTTCCATCTCTTTGAGAATTTTCCACAGTTTGTTGTAATCCACACAGTCAAAGGCTTTAGCATAGTCAACGAAGAAGGAGTAGATGTTTTTCTGGGGTTCCCTTGCTTTTTCTATGATGCAGTGGATACTGGCAATTGGATCTCTGGTTCCTCTGGCTTTTCTAAATCCAGCTTGTACATCTCAAAGTTCTTGGTTCACGTACATTGAAGACTCACTTGGAGAATTTTGAGCATGGCCTTGCTTTTGGGTGAAATAAGTGCAATTGTCCCAGAGTTTGAACATTTTTTGTATTATCTTTCTTTGGGATTGGAATAAAAAACTGACCTTTTCCAGTCCTGTGGCAACTGCTGACAGGTTTTCCAAATTTGCTGGCATGTTGAGTGCAGCACTTTATCAGCATCATTTTTTTTTTTAAGATTTGAAAAGCTCAGTTGGAATTCCATCACCTCCACTAGCTTCAGCTCAGTTCAGTTCAGTTCAGTTGCTCAGTCGTGTCCGACTCTTTGTGACCCCATGAATTGCAGCACACCAGGCCTCCCTGTCCATCACCAACTCCTGGAGTTTACTCAAACTCATGTCCATTGAGTCGGTAGCTTAGTTCATAGAAAAAACAAGACTGGGAGCTGACTGTGGCTCAGATCATGAACTGCTTATTGAAAATTTCAGAGTTAAAAGAAAGTAGAGGGAGGTGGGAGGGGGGTTCAGGATTGGGAACTCATGTACACCCGTGGCGGATTCATGTTGATGTATGGCAAAGCCAATACAGTATTGTAAAGTAAATAATGTAAAATAAAAAAAAGAAAGAAATAAAGTAGGGAAAATCACTAGACTATTCAGGTATGACCTATATCAAACCCCTTACACAGTGGAAGTGACAAATAGATTCAAGGGATTAGATCTGGTAAACAGAATGCCTGAAGTGATGTGTTCCTAAGCTTTGTTCATAGTGATTCTTCCTAAGGCCCACTTGACTTTGCACTCAGGATGTCTGGCTCTAGGTGAGTGATCACACGGCTGTGGTTATCTGGATCATGAAGATGTTTTTTGCATAGTTCTTCTGTGTATGCTGGGCTTCCCTGATAGCTCAGTTGGTAAAGAATCTACTTGCAATGCAGGAGACCCCAGTTCAATTCCTGGGT
Organism: Cephalophus harveyi; assembly: GCA_006410635.1. NCBI lineage: Eukaryota > Metazoa > Chordata > Mammalia > Artiodactyla > Bovidae > Cephalophus > Cephalophus harveyi. Next base: position 89,579 of record SJYT01060440.1, read on the forward strand.
CAGGAAGATCTGCTGGAGAAGGGATAGGCTACCCACTTCAGTATTCTTGGGCTTCTTTTGTGGCTCAGCTGATAGAGAATCTCCCTGAAATGCAGGAGACGTGGGTTTGATCCCTGGGTTGGGAAGATTCCCTGGAGAAGACACAGGTTACCCACTCCAGTATTCCGGCCTGGAGAATTTCATGGACTGTATAGTCCATGGGTTTGCAAAGAGCATGACACAACTTAATGACTTTCAATCTGTGTATTCTTGCTACCTCTTTTTAATATCTTCTGCTTCTGTTAGGTCCATATTGTTTCTGTCCTTATATTGTCCATCTTTGCATGAAATGTTTCCTTGGTATCTCTAATTTTCTTGAAGAGATCTCTAGTCTTTCCCATTATTTTGTTTTTCTCTATTTCTTTGCATGGTTCACTTAGGAAAGCTTTCTTATCTCTCCTTGCTATTCTTCAGAACTCTGCAGATTCAGAACTCTGCATTTCCTTTTCTCCTTTGCCTTTTGCTTCTCTTCTTTTCTCAGCCATTTGTAAGACCTCCTTAAACAATCATTTTGCCTTTAGCGTTTCTTTTTCTTGGGCTGGTTTTGATCACTGCCTCCTGTACAGTGATATAAATCTCCGTCCATAGTTGTTCAGGCACTCTGTTTAATCAGATCTAATTCCTTGAATCTATTTGTCACTTCTACTGTGTAATTGTAAGGGGTTTGATTTAGATTTGTGCTGACTGTATAGACCTTCTTCACCTTTGGTGCTGCAAAGAATATAATCAGTCTGATTTTGGTATTGCCCATCTGGTGACGTCCATGTGTGGAGTTGTCTTGTGTTGTTGGAAGAGGGTGTTTGCTATGATGAGTGTGTTCTCTTGGCAAAACTCTGTTAGACTTTGCCCTGCTTCATTTTGTACTTCAAGGCCAAACTTGCCTGTTACTCCAAGTATTTTTTGACTTCTTGCTTTTGCATTCCAGCCCCCTATGATGAAAAGGACATTTAATTTATTTATTTATTTATTTTGGCGTTAGTTTTAGAAGGTCTTGTAGGTCTCCATAGAACTGTTCAAATTCAGCTTCTTCGGCATTAGTGATTGGGGCATAGACTTGGATTACCGTGATATTGAATGGTTTGCCTTGGAAACGAGCAGAGATCATTTCTGTAATTTTTGTGACTGCACCCAAGCACTGCATTTTGCTTTTGCTGACTATGAAGGCTGCTCTATTTCTTCTAAGGGATTCTTGCCCACAGTAGTAGATATAATGGCCATCTGAATTAAATTCTCCCATTCCAGTTCATTTTAGTTCACCGATTCCTAAAATGTCGATGTTCACTCTTGCCATCTCCTGTTTGACCACTTCCAAGAACATTTTCGAGTTACTCAACATGAGAATTGAAAATGTGTGTGTGCTATTTGGCAGAGAATACAGAATTTATTCTCTAGAAGGAAAAGCAGACCTGAAGCATTATATTACTGGCACACTTGAAACATGCTCACAAGTTCTTTTTTTTTATTTTAATCGGAGGATTATTACAATATTATTATTTATTTTATTTT
>SJYT01060440.1:92401-130742 GCA_006410635.1 Cephalophus harveyi
GCAATCTTGATTCCAGCTTGTGTTTCTTCCAGTCCAGCGTTTCTCATGATGTACTCTGCATATAAGTTAAATAAGCAGGGTGACAATATACAGCCTTGACGCACTCCTTTTCCTATTTGGAACCAGTCTGTTGTTCCATGTCCAGTCCTAACTGTTGCTTCCTGACCTGCATACAGATTTCTCAAGAGGCAGGTTAGGTGGTCTGGTATTCCCATCTCTTTCAGAATTTTCCACAGTTTATTGTGATCCACACAGTCAAAGGCTTTGGCATAGTCGATAAAGCAGAAGTAGATGTTTTTCTGGAACTCTCTTGCTTTTTCCATGATCCAGCGGATGTTGGCAATTTGATCTCTGGTTCCTCTGCCTTTTCTAAAGCCAGCTTGAACATCAGGGAGTTCACGGTTCACGTATTGCTGAAGCCTGGCTTGGAGGATATTGAGCATTAATTTACTAGCATGTGAGATGAGTGCAATTGTGCGGTAGTTGGAGCATTCTTTGGCATTGCCTTTCTTTGGAATTGGAATGAAAACTGACCTTTTCCAGTCCTCTGGCCACTGCTGAGTTTTCCAAATTTGCTGGCAGATTGAGTGCAGCACAATACCCTTATATATATATATATATATGTTTTTTTGCATATGTTTTCAGTATTTCTTATTTCAGATATTGGCAAATTCGAATGCATAATTATCTCCCCTAATTCTTTACTCAAAGGGTAGCGTACTGTAAGCACTTTTCTGCGCTTTCTTTTTGAAATGTATTTTACTGAAGCACAGTTGATCCACAGCTGTATTAGTTTCATGTGCTGCTGTTGTTGCTTAGTCACTAAGTCATGTCAGACTTTTGCAAAGTGATTTAGTTTCTAATATATATGCACATATATTCTTTTTCATGTTATCTTCCATCAATGGTATTCTTCACCATAGGGAAGGTGAAAGCTGGGTGGAAAGCCCTGGAAGGTGGTGTCCGCAGACACACAACTCTTGCAGCCAGCGTGGTGGTGCAGCAGGTTTACCAGGCATTTATCTGAAATGTTCAGTCCCTGTCCCCTCAGTGCTCAATTTCCCTTCAGGGCTGGCAAAACACAACCACACACATGTCCTGTGCCCTCCGTCCACATCTTACTCTATAATTTTCACTTAATAAAAATTATCTTGAGCTAAGATCTCAGACAATGTGAACAAAAATCAGGGAAGGAATAAATGAGTAGAACTATGCTAAAGTCTCCATCCTAAAAAAGAAACATTCCCAAGAATGGTAGTACTAAAGAATGTGCTAACTATTGGACAGTGGCACTCATCTCCCATGCTAGTAAGGTCATGCTTAAAATCTTTCATGGTAGGCTTCAGTGTTATGTGAACCAAGAACCTCCAGATGTCCAAGCTGGCTTTAGAAAAGGGAGAGGAACCAGAGATCAAACTGCCAACATTCACTGGATTATAGAGAAAGCAAGGAAATTCCAGTCTACTTCTGTTTCATCAACTACACTAAAGTCTTTGTGGGGATCATAACAAACTGTGGAAAGCTTTTAGAGAGATGAGAATACCAGAGCATCTTACTTGTCTCCTGAAACCTGTATGCGGATCAAGAAGAAATAGTTAGAACCCTGTGTGAAACAGCAGATTGGTTCATGATTGAGAAAGGAGTATGATAGCACTGTCTGCTTTCACCCTGTTTGTTTAACCTATATGCTGAGCACATCATGAGAAATGCCAGGCAGGATGAGTTACAAGCTGGAATCAAGATAGGCGGGAGAAATACCAACAACCTCAGATATGCAGATGACACCATTCTAATGGCAGAAAGCAAAGAAAGAACTAAAGAACTTCTTGAGGGTGAAGGAGGAGAGTGAAAGAGTCAGGCTTAAAACTAAATATATTAAAAAAACCCCACTAAGATCATGGAAGTGAAAGGCAAAGGAGAAAAATAAAGATATACCCATTTGAATGCAGAGTTCCAAGGATAGCAAGAAGAGATAAGAAAGTCTTCTTCACTGACCAATGCAAAGAAATAGAGGAAAATAATAGAATGGGAAAGACTAGAGATCTCCTCAAGAAAGTTACAGATACCACGGGAACATTTCATGCAAAGATGGGCACAATAAAGGACAGAAATGGTATGGACCTAACAGAAGCAGAAGATATTAAGAAGAGGTGTCAAGAATACACAGAAGAACTATACAAAAAAGATCTTCATGACCCAGATAACCATGATGGTGTGATCACTCACCTAGAGCCAGACATCCTGGAATGTGAAGTCAAGTGGGCCTTAGGAAGCATCACTATGAACAAAGCTAGTGGAAGTGATGGAATTCCAGTTAAGCTATTTCAAATCCTAAAAGATGATGTTTTAAAAGTGCTGCACTCAATATGACAGCAGATTTGGAAAACTTAGCAGTGGCCACAGGACTGGAAAAGGTCAGTTTTCATTCCAATTCCAAAGAAAGGCAATGCCAAAGAATGTTCAAGCTACCACACAATTGCACTCATCTCACATGCTAACAGAGTAATGCTCAAAGTTCTCCAAGCCAGGCTTCAACAGTATGTGAACTGTGAACTTTCAGATGTTTAGGCTGGATTTAGAAGAGGCAGAGGAACCAGAGATCAAATTGCAAACCTCATCTGGATCATCAAAAAAGCAAGAGAGTTAAAAAAAAAAAAAACATATCTACTTCTGCTTTATTGACTATGCCAAAGCCTTTGACTGTGTGGATCACAATAAACTGTGGAAAAGACATGGGAATACCAGAACACCTTCCTGCCTCCTGAGAAATCTGTGTGCAGTTCAAGAAGCAACAATTAGAACTGGACATGGAACAACAGACTGGCTCCAAATCAGGAGAGGAGTACATCAAGGCTGTACATTGTCACCCTGCTTATTTAACTTATACGCAGAGTACATCATGAGAAATGTTGGGCTGGATGAAACACAAGCTGGAATCAAGATTGCTAGGAGAAATATCAATAACCTCACATTTTCAGATGACAGCTCCTTTATGGCAGAAACTGAGGAACTAAAGAGCCCCTTGATGAGTGTGAAAGAGGAGCATGAAAAAGTAGGCTTAATACTCAACATTCAGAAAACTAAGATCATGGCATCTGGTCCCATTACTTCATGGCAAACAGATGGGGAAACAGTGACAGAATTTATTTTTGGGGTTTCCAAATCACTGCAGATGGTGACTTCAGCCATGAAATTAAAAGATTCTTATTCCTTGGAAGAAAAGCTATGACCAACTTAGATAGCATATTAAAAAGCAGAGACATTACTTTGCTGACAAAGATCCACATAGTCAAAGCTATGGTTTTTCCAGTAGTCATGTATAGATATGGATGTGAGAGTTCAACTATAAAGAAAGCTGAGCACGGAAGAATTGATGCTTTTGAACTGTGGTGTTGGAGAAGACATTTGAGAGTCCCTTGGACTGCAAGGAGATCCAGCCAGTCATTCCTATAGGAAATCAGTCCTGAATATTCATTGCAAGTACTGATGCTGAAGCTGAAACTCCGATACTTTGGCCATCTGATGTGATGAACTGACTCATTGGAAAAGACCCTGATGGGAAAGATTGAAGGCGGGAGGAGAAGGGGACGACAGAGGATGAGATGGTTTGAATGGCATCACCGGTGTGATGGGCATGAGTTTGAGCAAGCTCTGGGAGTTGGTGATGGACAGGGAAGCCTCGCATGCTGCATTCCATGGGGTCACAAAGAGTTGGACACGACTGAGCGACTGAACTGAACTGCAGATCATGGCATCTGGGTCCATTACTTTATGGCAAATAGAAGGGGAAAAAGTGGAAGTAGTGACAGATTTCCTCTTCTTGGACTCTAAGATCATTGCAAATGGTGACTGCAGCCATCAAATCAGAAGCTTCTTGGCAGGGAAGCTATTACAAACCTAGACAGTGTGGTTTTGTTTTTGTTTTTTTGCATTTCTTTTTCTTGGGAATGGTCTTGCTCCCTGTCTCCTGTACAATGTCACAAACCTCCATCCATAGTTTATCAGGCACTCTATCAGATCTAGTCCCTTAAATCTATTTCTCACTTCCACCGTATAGTCATAAAGGATTTGATTTAGGTCATACCTGAATGGTCTAGTGGTTTTCCACTAGAAATGGTTTTCCACTGGAAAGCAAAATGGCTGTCTGAAGGGGCCTTACAAATAGCTGAGAAAAGAAGAGAAGCAAAAGTCAAAGGAGAAAAGGGAAGATATACCCATCTGAATGCAGAGTTCCANATCAAGACCATCCCCATGGAAAAGAAATGCAAAAGAGCAAAATGGCTGTCTGGGAAGACCTTACAAATAGCTGTGAAAAGAACAGAAGCGAAAAGCAGAGGAGAAAAGGAAAGATATAAGCATCTGAATGCAGAGTTCCAAAGAATAGCAAGAAGAGATAAGAAAGCCTTCCTCAGTGATCAGTGCAAGGAAATAGAGTAAAACAACAGAATGGGAAAGACTAGAGATCTCTTCAAGAAAATTAGAGATACCAAGGGAACATTTCATGCAAAGATGGGCTCGATAAAGGACAGAAATGGTATGGACCTAACAGAAGCAGAAGATATTAAGAAGAGATGGCAAGAATACACAGAAGAACTATACAAAAAAGATCTTCACGACCAAGAGAATCACAAAGATGTGATCACTCACACTCACCTAGAGCCTGACATTCTGGAATGTGAAGTCAGGTGGGACTTAGGAAGCATCACTACAAACAAAGCTAGTGGAAGTGATGGAATTCCAGTTGAGCTATTTCAAAATCCTGAAAGATGATGCTGTGAAAGTGCTGCACTCAATATGTCATCAAATAAGGAAACAGTGGCTGACTTTTTCTGGGCTCCAGAATCACTGCGGATGGTGATTGCAGCCATGAAATTAAAAGACGTTTGTTCCTTGGAAGGAAAGTTATGACCAACCTAGACAGAATATTAAAAAGCAGAGACATTATTTTGCTAACAAAGGTCCGTCTAGTCAAGGCTATGGTTTTTCCAGTGGTCATGTATGGATGTGAGAGTTGGACTATAAAGAAAGCTGAACGCCGAAGAATTGGTGCTTTTGAACTGTGGTGTTGGAGAAGACTCTTGAGAGTCCCTTGGGCTGCAAGGAGATCCAACCAGACCATTGTAAAGGAGATTGGTCGTGAGTGTGCATTGGAAGGACTGATGTTGAAGTGGAAACTCCAGTACTTCGGCCACCTGATGCAAAGAGCTGACTCATTTGAAAAGACCCTGATGCTGGGAGGGATTGGGGGCAGGAGGAGAAGGGGACGGCAGAGGGTGAGATGGTTGGATGGCATCACCGACTCGATGGACACGGGCTTGAATAAACTCTGGGAGTTGGTGATGGACAGGAGGACTGGCGTGTTGCAGTCCAAGGGGTCACAAAGAGTTGGACATGAATGGGCAACTGAACTGACCTGAGACAGTGTGTTGAAAACCAAAGACTTATTCTGCTGACACTGGTCTGTATAGTCAAGAGTATGGTGTTCCCAGTAGTCACTTAACAGTTGCAAGAGCTGGACTGTAAAGATGACAGAATGCCAAAATATTGATGCCTTGCAACTGTGGTGCTGGAGAAGACTCCTGAAAGTCCCTTGGACTGCAAGGAGGTCAAACCAGTCAATCTTAAGGGAAGTCAACCTTGAATGCTCAGTGGAAGGACTGATGGTGAAGCTGAAGTTCCAGTGTTTTGGTCATCTGATGTGTACAGTCGAGTCATTGGAAAGTCCCTGATGCTGGGAAGACTGAGGGCAGAAGGAGAAAAAGGCGTCAGAGGATGAGACGGCTGGATGGCATCACTGATGCAATGGACATGAACTTGGGCAAACTTTAGGAGATGGTGAGGGACGGGGGTGGGGGTGGGGGGCTGGTGTGCTGCAGTCCATGGGGCCACAAAGCGTTGGACATGACTGGACAATTGAACAACAGCAGAAAAGATCTCAGTCTACCTGAGAAAATCAGAGAAGGAATAGATTAGTAGAACTATGCTAATGTCTTCATCTTAAATAAAATAATTCAAAATACAAATTATTAATGCCATCAATTAGAAAGCAATTTTGTAGCTTGCTTTTTAAAATATTGACAAGAACTCTTGCACCATTCTAGTCACTCACTTTAGGAACAGCACATTCTTTCACTTACCTGGTCTGACTTCCTTTCTTCTGCTCTCTTTTCCCTTTCTGATTAGGAAAGTGTCACAGGCATGATGACATTCTATATTTTTTTATCCAAATATCATACCAGCTGGTAGCATTCTGCATTCCTTTTGGCTTTGGACTTTTCATAACCTATGATCAGAGTATAGATGGTTAAAAATGGATGCTTTATCCAGTTCCCTGGGCAGGATTTATGTAATGTTAGTGCTCATTTATTTTGATATGGAGGTTGAGCTTGGGAGGATGTGCTTGTAATTAAGCTGTACACTTGTCTCCAGGATACAGAGAATGCTGTGATGCAACTAAAACTTTGACAGTGCTGATTGTCAGGATGCCAAATGCAACCTAGAGAGCATCGTAACCAGTAGTTGTAATAACAGAAATTCCTGGTGGGTTTCCTTTGGAAATACATCAAGAATCTAAACCTTTCTCACCAATTTCACTATTTCTACTTTATTGTTACCTCCCAATGTAACAATTGTAACTAGCTGGACTGCTCACCATTCCCTACACCCTGACTCAGTCTATTGTCAACATGATAATCTGAGTGACCTTTTAAAAACATAAATCAGACCATTCTCAAAACCTTCTAAGGATTTCCCACTTCATTTCAGCAAAAGTCAACATCCCTACAATGATAGAACGGGGCCCGACCTCGCTCTCCTCTCCTTTCCAAGCACTTTCTTCCTCATCTGTTCTGCTCCAGCCAAGTGGATATTCCAAGCCACTTCCACCTCAGGAGCTTTTTTTTTCTAACTGGAAGTTTTCTAACTTTCTGGTTTCTGCTGTACATAACGTGAATCAACCATTGTTGCTGTTGAGTCACTAAGTCGTGTCTGACTCTTTGCTGCAGAATGCTAGGCTTCCCTGTCCTTCACCATCTGCCAGAGCTTACTCAAACTCATGATCATCGAGTCGGTGATGCCATCCAACCATCTCATCCTCTGTCGCCCCCTTCTCCTCCTGCCCTCAGTCTTTCCCAGCATCAGGGTCTTTTCCAATGAGTCAGCTCTTCGCATCAGGTGGCCAAAATATTGTAGCTTTAGCTCAGCATCAATCCTTCCAATGAATATTCAGGATTGATTTCCTTTAGGTTTGACTGGTTTGATCTCCTCCGGGTCCAAGGGCCTGCAGTGCCACAGTTCAAAAGCATCAGTTCTTCAGAGCTCAGCCTTCTTTACGGTCCAACTGTCATATCCTTACATGACTACCGGAATAACCATAGGTTAGACCACACAGACCTTTGTCCGCAAAGTGATGTCTCAGCTTTTTAATACACTGTCTAGGTTTGTCATAGCTTTTCTTCTCAGGAGCAAGTGTTTTCTTTTAATTTCATGCCTGCTGCTACTGTCCTCAGTGATTGGGAGCCTAAGAAAATAAAATCCACCACTGTTTCCATTAAAAAATGGAAAACCCCATCCATTTGCCATGAAGTGATGGGACTGGGTGCCCTGGCCTTCAGTTTTTGGATGCTGAGTTTTAAGCCATGAGTATACACACGTCCTCTCCCCCTTAGCCTCCCTCCCAGCCCCCAAGCCCCCTCTAGGCTGTCACGGAGCACCAGGCCGAGTGTCCTGGGTTGTCAGCCGCTTCCCATCAGCTATCCACTTTACACATGGTAGTGCATGCATGTCAAGGCTGCTCTCCCAACTTGTCCCTCCCTCTCTTTCCCCCGCTGTGTCTGCAAGTCTGTTCTCTGTGTCAGCATCTCCATTCCTGCCCTGCAGATAGGTCCATCAGCACCATTTTTCTAGATTCTGTATTTATGCATTAATATATGATATTTGTTTTTCTCTTTCTGACTTCATTCACTCTGTATAAGTAGGCTCTAGCTTCATCAACCTCAGTTCCCCCTCAGAATCTTAGAACCTGATGTTTTCTTGACTCGAAATGTTCTTCCTCCAGTTATCCACATGACTTGTTTCCTGACTTCCCCATGTCATTGCTAAAACATGGCCATAGGAGAGGGGCTTTGCATGACCACTCCTTACAAAACAGTCACTCCCCCACACCCCGTTCAGGGGGCTCCCCTTCTCCTTTATTTCCTTTCTTGTTCTCCATGGCACTTGTTCCCTATGTATTTTGTTAGATGTAGATCTCCTGGAGTGCAGGTTTCATGAGGGCAGGCAGCTTGTTCCACGTATGGATGGATCCCGGCACACCACCCAGAGACCGGCCCAGGAGGTGCTGAGTATGTATCTGGGGATGGCCATCACAAGCACACCTCTCGGCTTTCTTGGTAAAGTTTCACACTGCTCATTATGAGATAACGGTCATAAAAAGAGACCTCCTAGATGGGGGACTGGAGACAATATCATACAATGAGCGGAAAGGTCAGGCCTGGGGTTGTGGGTTGAATTGTGTCCCCTCAAATTCATATGATGAAGCCCTAACCCCCAGTACCTCAGAAGTACAGCATTTGGAGACAGGTCCCTCAAAGAAGTGATTAAACTAAAATGAAGCCTTGCAGTGGGTCCTCATCCAATATGGTTGCTGTACTCATAAGAGAAAAAATTTGGACAAGCAGGGAGACACCAGGGCTGTGCACACGTGGCAAGGCCCTGTGAGGATTCAGTCAGAAGGTGACCTTAGGAGAAGCGAAACCTGTCAAGACCTGTGTTTTGAACTTCTGGCCTCCAGAATTGTGAAAAGAAAAATTGGATTGTTTAAATCACCCAGTCTGTGGTATTTTGCTATGGTAGCCCTAGCGAATTAGTAAGGTAAGTGACATTTTGAGTTGGACTTGCAAACATCTGGGTCTGCTTATATATATGACACCAAGCAGGAAACACAAACTAATTGAAGATTTCTAAAGGAAACCTTTATGAATTCCAGGGAGTTCATAATCACTAAGAGAGGAAGGTATCCTACTAGTAGAAATTGCACAGAGCTAGGTTGACTTCAATCTCAGGATAAAAAAGGCTCTCCCAATGGGGAGACCACCACCCCCATGTGCCAAGTCTCCTTTCAATGGATTTGCAGGAACTGAGCCACCTGGTTCTCCCAACAACTCCGAGAAAGCTTGTCACCTCATTTTTCATATGAGAACACAAAGGCACAGACAGGGTGGTAAAGTTGGCCAAGGTCATAGGTTTCAAGTGGCAGAACCAAGGTTCAAATTAGGTGGTGGCTCTGGAACTTGTACAGAACTTGGAACTTGTACAGAACTTGGAGCTCCTACATTCCATCTCCTTTTATGTATCTTCCCATGCCTGCAAGAGGATTTCCCCCCACATTTAGATTTGCTAGTCACCAGTCTATAAGGACAAGCTATTAGTTTAGCTTTCTATTAGCACCAACCTACCTTTTCAGCTAAATTTTTTTTGCTCATATACATTTAGAAAAACCATATCATCCCTTTGTCTCTCAACTTTTCTCTCTCCCCTCTTCTTCCCCCATGTCCCTGCTTTATTGGTCTTTGCCTCCTTCCTTTGTGTTTTTGAGGTCATTCTAGCTTCCTATAGAGCCTTCTGTCCTCATTCTTACCTCTTATCCTTATCTAGAACCTACTCTTAAAGATCAAATCCAAATCCCAACTCCCCCATAGGGTCTTACTTTCTTCTCTGAAAATTTCATTGTACACACAGCTAAACTTGAGAATTAATCATGTACCTTTTAGTTAAAATTCTTCTATATTTGGCTCAATATTATGTATAAATATTCTCAAAGCTTAACTTTTCACCAGTTTTATGTCTCATCTTCAAAATAGACTTAATTCATCGAGGACATGGATGAAATACTCCATATGATAATCTGAAAATAGAGACATTGATCTGCTTTGATATGCAGAAACAGTCAAGATAGAAGAAGGAGATAATAAATGTCATTCTAATTGACAGCTAGCACCATGTTGAATGCATTATATACATTAGCTCATTTATTCCTTACAGTGTGTATCATTATCACTGTATTATAGATGAGGGAAATGAAGGTTAAAGGTACTGTGTAGTTTGTCCAAAGTGATACAACTTGTAAGTGTTATGCTAGCATTTGGAAGTGCTGTGATGGATTAATATGAAGGATTTATAATAACAAGGAATTTAAATAGTGTGAGTTATCAGAAAAAGTAGAAAGTGAAGTCACTGTCATGTCCGACTCTTTGGGATCCCATGGACTGTAGTCCACCAGGCTCCCCTGTCCCTGGAATTTTCCTGGCAAGAATACTGGAGTGGGTTGCCATTTCCTTCTTCAGGGGATCTTCCTGACCCAGGGTTCGAACCTGGGTCTCCCGTCTTACAGGCAAACTCTTTACCATCTGAGCCACCAGAATTATCAGAAGGGAGAATGCAAATTGATCTCGGAAGTTCTGGTAGCCATAACCTAGAAAATATGGTTGTCCATCAAATTGTCTGTTCTTCTTGAGCACACAGCTGGACTAAGGCAGTTAGGTATGGATTTATGTCTGAGCTTTAGCCAGTGTGTTTGAGCACAAAGGATGGAGGCGGTCTCTGAGCTTGTCTCTTCCAGGACAGGAAGCAGATGCTGCTGCTGTGAGCCTGTAGGTGATGGAAGGAACCTGGGTGATGGAAGAAACCTGGGTCCCTGAGTCACCACATGGAAGCCTGCTGTTGGGGGGACACCACCTTGATATTGTGACGTGAGCAAGAAAAGAGCTTATTGGAGGGACTACTTGTTACTGCAGCCTCGTTGACCTAACTGCTGCAATCTAGGAACTGGCAAGGGAGTCGGAGAGCTCTCAGCCTTGAACTAAGAATTTGCTGTGGCATGTAAAGACCGTCTTAGAATACCTCACACTCACAAATTGGCAGCCTCTATTTCACAGATGGTGGGGTAACACCAGAAGTGTCTGTTCATTAAGGGCAGCCTACGGTCAATTGTTGAAGGGCCTGGCAACCCACTCCATTATTCTTGCCTGCACAATCCCATGGACAGAGGAGCCTGGAGAGCTACAGTGCATAGCATTGCAAAAAGTCAGACGAGACTGAAGCAATTTAGCATGCATGGTCCACTGTGCCACAAAACAGTTTTAAGTAGAAGGAAACAAACTGGAGAATAACACCTCTTATAGTGATGAGGAATGGACATTTTCCATCTGCCCCTAAACTGAAAATTCCCGGATTCAGGCACAGCAGTGTCTAAGGTTTCTGAATTTAAATGGCCCAAACACAATACCTTATAGAACAACTGAGAATTTATAAGGTTCTGTAAAAATTCAAATTACAATTCTTCTTATTACTTTAGTCAGCAGTTCAAACATAAAGAATTAAAAAAAATATCTGGAGGATTGATACAATTTATGAAAAACTTTTAAATGAGTGACAGGGTTAGACACACAGGTTAAGACGATGCGCTGGCCACTGAAGGTCTCTCTTTTGCCTTCACTGCCCTCTGTCATCCATCCAGTCTCCTTTGAACTCCTATTTGATGTCAAGAGCTGCCTTCTGTGAAGCATTTCTAGGCATTTCATCCATGTAATCACCCAGCTTTGTGGGACTCTGAAGAGCGGTGCTCTCCACTGAGTACGGCCTCAATCCTGGTCCCAGCCTTGGAAGGAACTTGAGAATTTCCTGTCTCCTCTCTCCCTCTCACACCCCTGTCTTCTTACCATTTAACAGGGTGTTGGTCCTCAACCCAAGGACGGATTCTGTCTTGGTCTCACTCGCTTCCTCGGGGCAGGCGGCTGCAGTCTCCCTCCCTAACAGTAGAGGGTGCCAGAACACCACAACCCCGTGGTAGTCAGGCTTGCGGTCCAGTTTTCCCTCCCGAGTGAAGCAGGAAATGGTCACGTGGCTTTTGGATGATAATGGCAGTTTCTCATTTCCCACCTCTTTATAATGCTTTTTTATATCGCCGGTGACATTTTTTGGCAGAAGCTGAGAAAATAGACTAATTTTTCCCACATGACCACTCATTGTTTGCATCCATCCCCCTTCTCCCTCCTCTTCATACTATCTTTTCCTCTTACAAAAGCTGTTTCTGCTCCATAATGCATCTGTTAGATTACCTGTGGGGACTGTCCAAATCCCAAGCTGCCACAAGTTTTGAGGCTCCCCTCTGTACTCACCTGAGTTGGCTGGCTCACTTAAGCTCATCATATGGAAAGCCCCCCAAATGGAATTATTAAGGAAGAAGATATCCTCTGAATCCTGTAATACAGTCAAAAAGTGTCTTTTGGTTGCTGTGTGGTTTGGCAGATTTGTAGATTAATATGGTGATTGGATTGTGTTTTAGGGATGGATCGGGATTCTGGTGTATTTACTTTGTTTACTGTCTCAAATAAGCATTTTACTGCCAAAACAATGTGAGAAGAAAAGGAAAAACTTGGGCCATTATCCCTGACTGCTATGGACAATTCAGAGACCAAAGCTGCCTCAGCCATAAATGACATTTTTTCCCAGTAGGGATTCTCTGATTTACTCAGAGTCATTAATTCCTGCAACTATAGTCCAAGTACAAGCATTTTGTGTTCATCCAGGATACAATGAGCCGTATTTTTCAGAAGTCAGAGAATTTTGGAGAAAGGAGAGGCAAAGGTGGTCTGAGGCAGTTCACTCACTTTAAAAGCAGCTCGGAAGTCTGAGGTCACTTAGCCTGTTGGATCTTAATTTTCTTTAGTGTGTGTCTGTGTCTCCTACATCTTGTCTTATTGTTGACTAAGGAACTTGTCAGGGAAATTGTATTTTCTTAGATTGTCCTGAGGCTGAAGGCAGGCAATTATTTATTACTTTATTGAAGTATAACTGATTTATAATGTTGTATGGGTTTCTGCTGTATAGGAAAGTGATTCAGATATTCTCAGCTATGCAGTAGGACCTTGCTGCTTATCCATTCTGTGGATACTAGTTTACATCTGCTCAGTCCAACCTCCTACTCTTTCCCTTCCCCAGACTTCTCCTCCTTGACAACCACAAGTCTGTTCACTATGCCCATGAAACTGTTTCTGTTTCATGGTTAGGTTCATTTATGTCATATTCTAGATTCTACGTATAAGTAATACAACATGGTATGTCTTTATCTGACTTAATTCACTTAGTGTGATGGGGCTTCCCTGGTGGCTCAGCTGGTCAAGAATCCGCCTGCAATGTGGGAGACCCCTGGGTTCAATCCCTGGTTGGGAAGATCACCTAGAGAAGGGAAAGGCTACCTACTCCAGTATTTTGGCCTGGAGAATTTCTTGGATGGTATAGTCCATGGGGTCGCAAAGAGTCAGACATGACAGAGCAACTTTCACTTTCACATGTCTTTCTCTATCTGACTCAATTCACTTAGTGTGATAATCTCTAGTTGCTCATGTTGTTACAAATGGCATTATTTGGTTCTTTTTCATGACTGAGTAGTATTCCATGGTATATATTTACCATATCCTCTTTATCCATCCATCCATCAATGGACGTTTAGGTTCTTTCTATGTCTTGGCTATTGTGAATAGGTACTGCTATGAACATAAGGGTACATGGACCTTTTTGAATTAGAATTTTGTCTGGATATATGCCTAGGAGTAGGATTGCTGGATTGTCTGGTAATTCTGTTTTCTTTTCTGAGGAACCTCCATATGATTCTCCATAGTGGCTGAACCACTTTACATTCCCACCAACAATGTAGGAGGGCTTCTTTTTGTTCACATCCTTTCTAGCATTTGTTATTTGTAGAGTTTTTAATGATTCTGATTGGTGTGAGGTGACACCTCATTGCAGTTTTTGGTTTAAAGGAGGCAATTCTAATCAGAAATATTTATCTATCTACTTGTATATCTCTTGGAAAGAAATGCCTCATGTGACCTCTTACCCATAGAGGGCACTCTATGAGCAGGAAATTTCCCTTCTAGACCATTTTATAATCAGAAAAAGTTGGGCAGTCTAACTAGATCCCTGGAGATGGGAACTACCAACACAGGCTTGAAAACCTTGTATCTAATCTCAGAAAGCATTCAACTTAGTGGGGAGGGGGCAGGAATCAGGATCTGCCTACTCTGGCCCAGAAGGCTGTCACCCATTTCCTCCTGAGTCTGCACCTGCACAGCTTCACGTGTGTGCTCCTGCTCGCCTCGGCCTGAGATGCTTTTCCTTTCTTTGGCCTCTGGAAAATTCTTAGCCATAGGTCAGAGTCCTAAATTGTCCCTTCACTTTTCAAACCTTCCCTCCTCTGTATTCTAGAACTTTTCACATCCTAGGATTAGAGCACATATTAACCATTATTTTAGTGTGTCTTGCTTTCTGGACTTTGAAACCCCTTTTAGGAGTTTCAACCATGTTATCTTGTTGTTATCCCCAGTGTCTGGCCCTGTGTAAGGTCCTTAATAAATGCCTGAGAAGTGTTGTTGAATATATGAACACATAAATCAATACAATTATGATTTTTTACTAACTAGAATATCATCATAGATGAGTGGGATTATCTGAGGCAGTCTGAAGCCTACAGCTTAATTGGTTTTATTTTTCTTGCTAAGGTATTTCAAAGAAAATATATTTTGCATGTACAAAAATGTAGCAAAAGAAAACAACTGTTATCCAAAATATACAAAGAACCCTTAAAACTCAAACTAAGTAAACAACCAACCAATTGAAAACTGGATCAGAGACTTTAAGAGACACTTCACTAAAGAAAGTACAAAGATGGCAAATAAGTGTATGAAAAGATGCTCCACATATATCCTCAGCGAAATGAAAGTTAAAATAACAATGAGATACCAGTTTACACTTATTAGAATGGCCCAAATCTGCAACACTGACCACACCAAATGCTGGTGAAGATGTAGCTATAGGAATTCTCATTCATTGCTGGTGGGAATGCAAAATGTTACAGCTACTTGGGAAGACAGTTTGGCAGTTTCTTACAAAGCTAAACATATTCTTAGCATGCATGCTAAGTCACTTTGGTTGTGTTCAACTCCGTATGATGCTATGGACTGTAGCCTGCCTGGTTCCTCTGTCCATGGGATTCTCCAGGCAAGTATACTGGAGTGGGTTGCCGTGCCCTCCTCCAAGGAATTGTTCAGACCCAGGGATCAAACTTGTGTCTCTTATGCCTCTTGCATGGGCAGGCTGGTTCTTTACCACTGTGCCACCTGGGAAGCCCATTCTTAGCATATGATCCAGTAATTGTGCTCCTTGGTATTCACCCAAAGGAGCTGAAAAGTTATGTCCAAATGAAAACCTTCATAGAGATGTTTATAGCAGCTTGATTCATGATTGCCAAAACTTGGAAGCAACCAAGATGTCCTTCAGTTGTCAAATGGGTAAATAAACTGGTGCCTCCAGACAGGGGAGTATTACTCAGGAGTGATGTCACCAAGTTGGCAACACAGGTTGTCCCTGACTTCATTCCTCATCACAAAAACAGCTAACAACAATTCATGGACAAGTCACCACTGAGAGACTCCTAGAACACAGAGCTGAAGTTGGAACAGCGCTGATAGCTCAGAGACCAAGACAGACGCGTTAGAAGGGTGAGAGGAGCCTCTGCGGGCTGACTGCGAGGTCCTGCCCCAGGCCGCCTCAGCATCGCGCCAAGGAGTCGCCCCTGAGCCTGTGACTCCTCCAGTGGGTAGAGAGAGCCTGGCAGTGGGGGGACATCCAGACCCGTCATCTCAAGGGGGCGGGGCTTGCAACCACCTGCGCAGGGATCGTGTCAGACCCGGTTCCTACCTGCAGAGCCCAAGCGGAAGACGCAACCAGCACTCTGCCCAGCTACAGAACCAAGTCAGGGGCACAGTCTGAGCAGGGGGCCATGGTCAGCCAGGCCGACTTCTGAGTGTAGCTCTGGAAGGTTATTCAGGGCTGAAAAGTAATGAGCGTTTCATGACTTGATCAAGCCATGAAAAGGCAGGGAGGAAACTGACACGCATATTACTAAGGGCAAGAAGCAGATCTGAGAAGTCTGCATACGACATGATTTGGACTGTATGACATCCTGGAAAAGGCAAAACTATGGAGACAGTGGAAAGGCTAGTCATTATGAGGGGTGGGGGCTGGGGGCGGAATGAACAGGCGGAACGCAGAGGATTTTTAGAGCAGTGAAAATGCTCCCTACGATGTTATAATGATGGATGCATGTCATTATGTATTTATATAAAACTGTAGAATGTGTAACATCGAGGATGAATCCCAAAGTAAACAGTGGACCAATGGACGCTGGGTGACTATGATGTGTTAGTGTAAAGTGAATGATGCTGATGACGGGACACGTTCCACCATGGGACAGCAGGGGGAATATGGTGCATCTCTGTACTTGCCTCTGAATTTTGGTATAAACCTAAGGCAAATAAAAAACATTTTTTTTTTTTTAAAGAAGAGATGTAGCTAAAAATATCTGGACTAAGACACCTGGGTAGAGTTCAATCTGTGCCACATTCTTCCTGTGTGACCTTGAGTATCACTTAACCTTTGTGGGTTTCTGTGGCCTCACTTGCACTTTTAAGGGATTCCTTTAGATGTTTTTTTCTGGGTCTTTCTAGGGCTTTGCTGGTGGCTCAGAGGTTAAAGCATCTGCCTCCAATGCAGGAAACCTGGGTTCAATCCCTGGGTCGGGAAGATCCCCTGGAGAAGGAAATGGCAATCCACTCCAGTATTCTTGCCTGGAGAATCCCACGGACGGAGAAGCCTAGTAGGTTACAGTCCACAGGGTCGCAAAGAGTCGGACACGTCTGAGTGACTTCACCTATCTAGCATTAACTTCTTAAAATTGTCTGAAGGAGAACTCATAGATATTAATATTCATTCTGAGGAAAAGGAGGAAGAGCTGCTCAGAATCATCCTTTCAGGTTTCCACTAATTGCAGTATACATGGATGTTAAAAAGCAGAATATGGTGTGTTATTAAAAAAAACATAATATGTTAAGAAATAATATTGTCTGTTTAAAAGGCTAGTTGGTTTTGAATATCATCAGTTGAATTTCATCCAGCAAGTCATGACTAATTTTCTATTAAAAGTATTTTATACAATATTTTCACCTAAATATTCCTCTAGGGCAGGCTGGTTCTTTACCACTGTGCCACCTGGGAAGCCCATTCTTAGCATATGATCCAGTAATCGTGCTCCTTGGTATTCACCCAAAGGAGCTGAAAAGTTATGTCCAAATGAAAACCTTCATAGAGATGTTTATAGCAGCTTGATTCATGATTGCCAAAACTTGGAAGCAACCAAGATGTCCTTCAGTTGTCAAATGGGTAAATAAACTGGTGCCTCCAGACAGGGGAGTATTACTCAGGAGTGATGTCACCAAGTTGGCAACACAGGTTGTCCCTGACTTCATTCCTCATCACAAAAACAGCTAACAACAATTCATGGACAAGTCACCACTGAGAGACTCCTAGAACACAGAGCTGAAGTTGGAACAGCGCTGATAGCTCAGAGACCAAGACAGACGCGTTAGAAGGGTGAGAGGAGCCTCTGCGGGCTGACTGCGAGGTCCTGCCCCAGGCCGCCTCAGCATCGCGCCAAGGAGTCGCCCCTGAGCCTGTGACTCCTCCAGTGGGTAGAGAGAGCCTGGCAGTGGGGGGACATCCAGACCCGTCATCTCCAGGGGGCGGGGCTTGCAACCACCTGCGCAGGGATCGTGTCAGACCCGGTTCCTACCTGCAGAGCCCAAGCGGAAGACACAACCAGCAGCTCTGCCCAGCTACAGAACCAAGTCAGGGGCACAGTCTGAGCAGGGACCAGGGGGCGGGGCTTGCAACCACCTGCGCAGGGATCGTGTCAGACCCGGTTCCTACCTGCAGAGCCCAAGCGGAAGACACAACCAGCAGCTCTGCCCAGCTACAGAACCAAGTCAGGGGCACAGTCTGAGCAGGGGGCCATGGTCAGCCGGGCCCACTTCTGAGTGTAGCTCTGGAAGGTTACTCAGGGCTGAAAAGTAATGAGAGTTTCATGACTTGATCAAGCCATGAAAAGGCAGGGAGGAAACTGACACGCATGTTACTAAGGGAAAGAAGCGGATCTGAGAAGTCTGTATACGACATGATTTGGACTGTATGATATTCTGGAAAAGGCAAAACTATGGAGACAGTGGAAAGGCTAGTCATTATGAGGGGTGGGGGCTGGGGGAGGAATGAACAGGCAGAACAGAGGATTTTTAGAGCAGTGAAAATGCTCCCTACGATGTTATAATGATGGATGCATGTCATTATGTATTTATATAAAACTGTAGAATGTGTAACATCGAGGATGAGAGACAGTGGAAAGGCTAGTCATTATGAGGGGTGGGGGCTGGGGGCGGAATGAACAGGCGGAACGCAGAGGATTTTTAGAGCAGTGAAAATGCTCCCTACGATGTTATAATGATGGATGCATGTCATTATGTATTTATATAAAACTGTAGAATGTGTAACATCGAGGATGAATCCCAAAGTAAACAGTGGACCAATGGACGCTGGGTGACTATGATGTGTTAGTGTAAAGTGAATGATGCTGATGACGGGACACGTTCCACCATGGGACAGCAGGGGGAATATGGTGCATCTCTGTACTTGCCTCTGAATTTTGGTATAAACCTAAGGCAAATAAAAAACATATTTTTTTTTTTTTAAAAGAAGAGATGCAGCTAAAAATATCTGGACCAAGACACCTGGGTAGAGTTCAATCTGTGCCACATTCTTCCTGTGTGACCTTGAGTATCACTTAACCTCTGTGGGTTTCTGTGGCCTCACTTGCACTTTTAAGGGATTCCTTTAGATGTTTTTTTCTGGGTCTTTCTAGCATTAACTTCTTAAAATTGTCTGAAGGAGAACTCATAGATATTAATATTCATTCTGAGGAAAAAGAGGAAGTGTTGTTCAGAATCATCCTTTCAGGTTTCCACTAATTGCAGTATACACGGATGTTAAAAAGCAGAATATGGTGTGTTATAAAAAAATATGTTAAGAAATAATATTATAATAGCTGGTTTTGAATATCATCAGTTGAATTTCATCCAGCAAGTCATGACTAGTTTTCTATTAAAAGTATTTTATACAATACTTTCACCTAAATATTCCTCCGAAGTGAGTTAATGCATGTAAATACAATCTAGCTACAGCACATGAGTCTTCACTGAGGACATCCTTGTACACCTTGTTGAGTCAGCTGAGACTGTTTCCATTGTCATTCATAAAAGACTCCAGGACAGCCCTTTGGGGAGGAGTTGTATAACTGATAACTTACCATCAAATTGAAAGCTGAGCTCTCTCCCAAAGCCGAAGAGAAGGAAACAAAATGAGAAATCTTGGTCTAAAAACAACAAAGTTTCACAAATCCTTCACAAGAATCTACACTCAACTGGGATTTGGCAAAAGATTATTTGGATGGGTTGCATGTAAAGATGGTAGGAATCCAACGTGGCTTTCTCAAGATTGTCTGGGGCAGTAGAGGTCAGTGGTGGTGATTTGAAGAGGCTAGTGAGGATTGTAAATCACTCCATCTCAGGGATGTGAAGCTAGTGTTGCTTCCTGAACTCAGAACCTCAGACCCGGGTTGATTTCATCCCTTCACTGCCATCTACAGCCCAAGCCCTGGGCTCCTCCCATTAGCCATCTAAGTCTCCCTGGGTGTTTAGGTTGCTTCCATGTTCCGGCTGTTGTAAATAGTGCTGCAGTGAACACTGGGGTGCATGGATCTTTTCTTTTTTTAAAAAAACTTTTTATTTTGAATTGAAATATATCTGATTAACAACAATGTTGTGATAGTTTCCCGCTGAACATTGAAGGGACTCAGCCATAAATACACATGTATCCATTGTCCACCAAATCCCCTCCCTTCCAGGCTGCCTCCTAACATAGAGTTCCCTGTGTTATGCAGTAGGTCCTTACTGGCCACCCATTTTATATACAGCAGTGTGTACATGTCAGTTCCACACTCCTTAACTAACCCATTCTCTGACCTTTCCCCCTGGTAACCATAAGTTCATTCTCCAAGTCTGTGAGTCTGTTTCTATTCTGTAAGTAAGTTCATTTGTATCATTTCTTTAAAAATTCCACATATAAGGGATTCTCTTTCTCTGTCTGACTTACATCACTCAGTATGACAATCTCTAGGTCCATCCATGTTGCTGAAAATGGCATTATTTAACCCTTGTTTTGCTGAGTAACATTCCATTGTATATATGTACCACATCTTTGTCTATTATCTATGGACATTTAGGTTGCTTCCATATCTTGGCTATTGTAAGCTGGGGTGCATGTAGCTTTTCTTTTTTAAAAAACTTTTAATTTTGCATTGGAGTATAGCTAATTAACAACGTTGTGATAATTTCAGGTGAACAGTGGAGGGACTTGGCCATACACATACATGTATCCATTCTACCACATACTCCCCTCCCGTCCAGGCTGCCACACAGCATTGAGCAGAGTTCCCTGTGCTATACAGTAGGTCCCTGTTGGTTATTCCTTTTAAATACAGCAGTGTGTCCATGTCCATCCCAAACTGCCTAGCCATCCCTTCCCCTAGGCAGCCATAAGCTCATTATCTAAGTCTGTGGGTGTGTTTCTCTTTTGTAAGTTCATTTGCATCATGTATTTTTAGATTACACATAAAAAGGATGTCATACAGTATTCTTCTCTGCCTGACTTACTTCATTCAATATGACAATCTCAAGGTCCATTCACATTGCTGAAAATGGCATCATTTCACTCTTAAATTGCTGAGTAGTATTCCATTGTATATGTGTACCACATCTTTATACATTTCTCTGTCAATGTGATGGACAGACATTTGGGGTGCTTCTATGTCTTGGGTATTGTAAAGACTGCTGCAATGAACACTGAGGCACATGTATCCTTTCAGGTCATATTTTCCTCAGAATATATGTCAAGGAGTGGGATTGCAGGGGCACATGGTAGCTCTATTTTTAGTTTTTTAAGGAACCTCCACATTGTTCTCCATAGTGGCTGCACCAATTTACATTCCTTCCAACACTGCAGGAGGGTTCCATTTTCACCACATTCTCTCCAGCATTTATTAGTTATATATTTTTTGATGATGGCTTTTCTGACCCATGTGAGGTGATACCTCATTGTATCAAGTTTTGATGTGCATTTCTCTAATAATCAATGATGTTAAGCACCTTTTCGTGTGTCTTTTAGCCATCCGTGTGTCTTCTTTGGAGAAATGTCTATTTAAATCTTCTGTCTATCTTTTGATTGGGTAATTTTTTTTTTTATTAATTTTGCATTGGAGTATAGCTAATTAACAACGTTGTGATAATTTCAGGTGAACAGTGGAGGGACTTGGCCATACACATACATGTATCCATTCTACCACATACTCCCCTCCCGTCCAGGCTGCCACACAGCATTGAGCAGAGTTCCCTGTGCTATACAGTAGGTCCCTGTTGGTTATTCCTTTTAAATACAGCAGTGTGTCCATGTCCATCCCAAACTGCCTAGCCATCCCTTCCCCTAGGCAGCCATAAGCTCATTATCTAAGTCTGTGGGTGTGTTTCTCTTTTGTAAGTTCATTTGCATCATGTATTTTTAGATTACACATAAAAAGGATGTCATACAGTATTCTTCTCTGCCTGACTTACTTCATTCAATATGACAATCTCAAGGTCCATTCACATTGCTGAAAATGGCATCATTTCACTCTTAAATCGCTGAGTAGTATTCCATTGTATATGTGTACCACATCTTTATACATTTCTCTGTCAATGTGATGGACAGACATTTGGGGTGCTTCTATGTCTTGGGTATTGTAAAGACTGCTGCAATGAACACTGAGGCACATGTATCCTTTCAGGTCATATTTTCCTCAGAATATATGTCAAGGAGTGGGATTGCAGGGGCACATGGTAGCTCTATTTTTAGTTTTTTAAGGAACCTCCACATTGTTCTCCATAGTGGCTGCACCAATTTACATTCCTTCCAACACTGCAGGAGGGTTCCATTTTCACCACATTCTCTCCAGCATTTATTAGTTATATATTTTTTGATGATGGCTTTTCTGACCCATGTGAGGTGATACCTCATTGTATCAAGTTTTGATGTGCATTTCTCTAATAATCAATGATGTTAAGCACCTTTTCTTGTGTCTTTTAGCCATCCGTGTGTCTTCTTTGGAGAAATGTCTATTTAAATCTTCTGTCTATCTTTTGATTGGGTAATTTTTTTTTTTGGCTATTGAGCAGCATGAATTGTTTGTGTATTTTAGAGACTACTCCCTTGTCAGTTGCTACTACATATAAAATAGATAAATAATAAGGACCTACAATATAGTATAGGAAACTACTCAGTACTCTGTAATGGGAAAAGAATCTAGAAGAGCGAATATATGTATATGTATAACTGCTTGACTTTGCTGTGCACCTGAAAATAACACTGTAAATCAACTGTACTCCAATAAAAATTAAAAAATAAAGAAAACAACAAACAACAAAAAAAAAATCATCCTAAAAAATTTCGAGCCAAGAGAAAGAGTTAAACTGGAAGAATGTGTTTCAATAAAAAATTATGAAACAACAATGACAAACAAAAAATAATATAAATCTTAGTGGGAGCACAAGGCTTTCTTTTCTTCTTCTTTCTTTTTAGAGGGTTTTCTGCTTAGAAATCAGGACAGAAATCTAAGAAGCTGTAGAAATAATTAATGGGGATGGTTCCAGAAGGCAGTTAAAAATGCAGAAAAAATTGCTTGGATGTAGAATTGCTTGTATGTAATTTGGGAATTATCCAGGAAAAAAAGAAAGATCACCTTTCCCCCCTTCCACACTCCTCCTTTAAGCAAGTTTAATGATCGATGTGGGCAGCCAGGCTCAGGGAATAAAGTAGAAGCATCCTATTTAGGCCTGGCAAATAATAAGGATTTAACGTTCTTGCTTCCCCCAACAGTCAGTCATCATAGTTCAGGTCTTCTGGAGTAAAAGATCACCTTTCCCCCCTTCCACACTCCTCCTTTAAGCAAGTTTAATGATCGATGTGGGCAGCCAGGCTCAGGGAATAAAGTAGAAGCATCCTATTTAGGCCTGGCAAATAATAAGGATTTAACGTTCTTGCTTCCCCCAACAGTCAATCATCATAGTTCAGGTCTTCTGGAGTTCCAGATTCCATTTCTATTTCCTTCCAACCCACTCTTTTATTTATTTTTAATTGGAGAATAAATACTTACAATGCTGTGTTAGTTACTACTGTACAACCAGGTGAATGAGCTGTATGTATACATGCGTCCCCCTCCCTCCTGAGCCCCCCTCTCACCCCTCTCGGTCATCACAGAGCCCCGAGCTGAGCTGCCTGTCCTCTACAGCAGCTCCCCACTAGCTCTCGGCTTTACACACGGGGGTGTGTGTGCTTCAGAGCCTCTCTCCCAGTGCACCCCAGCTCCCTTCCCTCTGTGCCCACCTACCTGTTCTCTGTGTCTGGGTCTCCACTCCCGCCCTGCAAATAGGGTCAACAGTACCATTTTTCTAGATTCCAAATACATATGTTAATATATGATATTTATTTTCCTCTTTCTGACTTACTTTACTCTGTATGACACACTCTAGGTCCATCCACAGCATTACAAATGATCCAATTTTGTTCCTTTTTATGATTGAGTAATATTCCATTGTGTATATGAACCATTACTTCTTTATTCATTCATCTGCTGATGGACATCTACAATCCACCCTTTTAAAGCAATGTGCAAAACCAATACAATAAAAAAAAATAAAGCAATGTATCCTCTTTATCACTCTGGTCTTTCTCAACCTGGATCTATGTCATTCATGGATTAAAGGCAGAAGATCTCAGTCATGCAAGGATCTTCAGAATCCCAAGACCGCCTGCCTTTCCCTTTTCTCCAGCAGATTGATTTCCTACACATGGAGTTTCTCATGTTTCCTTTTGGAGTGGTGATTGCTCACAAGTTCATGCCCCTTCCTGCAATGCCCTTTCTCTCCTGGTGTCTTGGGGAATTCCCATGAATTCTTCAAAACTTGCTCCAGTTGTCGCTTTTTCTTGGACTTTTTATATCTCCCCAAGCCAGGGTCCTGTAAACCTGCTTACGTTTTCTTTGTGTGCTATAAATGCAAGCCTCCACTTTTGTTTTCATTTCTCTACCCCTAACTAAATTGTGACCATTTAGTATTTATATTTATGACTTTGCTTCCTAGCAGTATCAGTTGTACCACTGAGGGCAATAAATATTTGTGGGATAAATAAATTTCTTGGTACTTAACTCTGGTCTCAGTAAAGTGGAAATGTTATTTCACATTGGCTACATATTGAGAGAAATGAACGTAGAAGTAAAAAAAACCACTTAAGTTGTTTTTCCTTTGAAATCCAACCCTATTTTGTATGGCCTGCTTTTATTGTCACTGCATATCAGTACTCAATCACCATTTTACGTAAACATGGACCCAGAGTAGACGTATTTGTTTAAGAAACGGAATGTAACCATAAAAATAAGCTAAGAGAACACAATAGTTCTGAAGGGGACCCAAGTAGGAACTAAACAATCGGACAATGGTAAGATAAAGTTAAAGACATCAAGATGACGTTCAGAGATATTTGCCGTCAAGTGGAAGATGTATTTCTCCATTGTGTAGCAGTAAGTCATTCATATGCAACCCCAGTGTCAGCTATGTGTATGACCTAGTCCCCTCGCCTTCTGAAGTCAACTTTTATTTTAAAATCCAAATAATCTATTGCTGTGGAAAATCCCAGCTGTGGATTTTTGTGGAGTTAACTTGTCTTCATCTGTGCTACAGTGTGCTTCCTAAATACTGTTCTTGGTTCCTACTGCTATTTTCTTTTTCTTATTGAAGGGAACTGAAGGGATTACAGCATAGCATCATGTGGACAGCAATTTAAAAATGAGCATTAGATTCATTGTCCTAAAATTACCTGTTCCTGGCTGGTTATAGGGAGGTGGTGTAGGGGGCTGACCTTCCTTCTTGTGGCCCATGCCTTCTGCTTATCGTTCCTATTGTCCTGCCTGGGTTGCCTGCTGAAATTCATAGCTCTTCTCACTTAATTGTGAAGAGTGATTCACTTCTAATATGTTCATATCTTTCCAGATTATGGCTGGAGATAGGGTGGGTGGACATTCACAATGAGGTTCAGCACAATGCACATGTTTTACTAAATGAACAGCATCTCTTATGATCTGATGCTATTCTGCAGGTGTGCAGAAGAGACAGTCTACTCTAAGTAGTTACTACTTCTGGGTAGCCATAAAAATATTTGCCTTCTCAGTTCAGTTCAATTCATCACTCAGTCGTGTCTGACTCTGCAACCCCATGAACTGCAGCACGCCAGGCTTCCCCGTGCATCACCAACTCCCAAAGTTTACTTAAACTCATGTCCATTGCGTTGGTGATGCCATCCAACCATCTCATCCACTGTTGCCCCCTTCTCCTCCTGCCTTCAGTCTTTCCCAGCATCAGGGTCTTTTCAAATGAGTCAGCTCTTTGCATCAGGTGGCCAAAGTATTGGAGTTTCAGCTTCAACATCAGTCCTTCGAATGAATATTGAGGACTGATTTCCTTTAGGATGGACTGATTGGATCTCCTTGAAGTCCAAGAGACTCTCAAGAGTCTTCTTCAACACCATAGTTCAAAAGCATCAGTTCTTTGGAGCTCAGCTTTATTTATAGTCCAACTCTCTTATCCATACATGACTACTGGAAAAACCATAGCCTTGACTAGATGGAACTTTGTTGGCCTAGTAATGTCTCTGCTTTTTAATATGCTGCCTAAGTTGGTCATAGCTTTTCTTCCAAGGAGTAAGCGTCTTTTAATTTCATGGCTGCAATCACCATTTGCAGTGATTTTGGAACCCCCCAAAATAGTCTCTCACTGTTTCCATTGTTTTCCCATCTATTTGCCAAGAAGTGATGGGATTGAATGACACGATCTTAGCTTCTGAATGTTGAGTTTTAAGGCATTTTTTTCTCCCTCCTCTTTCGCTTTCATCACGAGTCTCTTTAGTTCTTCACTTTCTGCCATAAGGGTGGTGTCATCTGCATATCTGAGGTTATTGATATTTCTCCCTGCAATCTTGATTCCAACTTGTGCTTCATCCAGACCAGCATTTCACATGATGTACTCTGCATAGAAGTTAGGTAAGGTGACAATATACAGCCTTGATGTACTCCTTTCCCAATTTGGAACCAGTCTGTTGTTCCATGTCCAGTTCTAACTGTTGCTTCCTGACCTGCATACAGGTTTCTCAGGTATCAGGTCAGGTGGTCTGGTATTCCCATCTCTTGAAAAATTTTCCACAGTTGCTTTCTAGGCTCAGAATTTTCTAGAGCTGAAAACATGTGGGGCCAGAACATCTATCTGATTTAGAATAAACATTAGAACTCAGATGAACAGGATATATCTATGTCTTTTCTTTTTCTTTGTCTATATGTTTTCAACAATTTTCCCTCATGATGCGAAATCCAGATGTGTAAAGGCTATATGGTTAGCTACTCTTGTTCTATCAGTATTGGTAATGAGCCCCAAATGAGTCAGGTGCTCTGTGTATGTGTTTCAGATGCTCAATTGTGTCCAGTGCTTTGCGATCCCATGGACTAGAGTCAGCCTTTGACTGTGTGGATCACAATAAACTGTGGAAAATTCTGAAAGAGATGGGAATACCAGACCACTCGACCTGCCTCTTGAGAAACCTGTATGCAGGTCAGGAAGCAACAGTTAGAACTGGACATGGAACAACAGACTGGTTCCAAATAGGAAAAGGAGTACGTCAAGGCTGTATATTGTCACCCTGCTTATTTAATTTCTATGCAGAGTACATCATGAGAAGTGTTGGGCTGGAAGAAGCACAAGCTGGAATCAAGATTTCCAGGAGAAATATCAATAACCTCAGATATGCAGATGACACCATCCTTAGGGCAGAAAGTGAAGAACTAAAGAGACTCTTGATGAAAGTGAAAGAGGAGAGTGAAAAAGTTGGCTTAAAGCTCAACATTCAGAAAACTAAGATCATGGCATCTGGTCCCATCACTTCACGGCAAATAGATGGGGAAACAATGGAAACTGTGAGAGACTATTTTTTTGGGCTCCAAAATCACTGTAGATGGTGACTGCAGCCATGAAATTAAGATGTTTGCTCCTTGGAAGGAAAGTTATGACCAACCTAGGCAGCATGGTAAAAAGCAGAGACATTACTTTGTCAACAAAGGTCCATCTAGTCAAGGCTATGGTTTTTCCAGTAGTCATGTATGGATGTGAGAGTTGGACTATAAAGAAAGCTGAGTGCAGAAGAATTGGTGCTTTTGAACTATGGTGTTGGAGAAGACTCTTGAGTCCCTTGGACTGCAAGGAGATCCAACCAGTCCATCCTAAAGGAGATCAGTCCTGGGTGTTCATTGGAAGGGCTGATGCTGAAGCTGAACCTCCAATATTTTGGCCACCTGATGTGAAGAGCTGACTCATTTGAAAAGACCCTGATGCTGGCAAAGATTAAAGGTGGAAGGAGAAGGGGCGACAGAGGATGAGATGGTTGGATGGTGTCACTGACTGAATGGAGATAAGTTTGAGTAAACTTCGGGAGTTGGTGATGGACAAGGAGGCCTGGCCTTCTGCAGTCCATAGGGTCACAAAGAATCAGCCACGACTGGGCAACTGAACTGAACTGAACTGGACTATAGTATGCTCTGTTCATGGAATTCTCCAGGGGATCTTCCCGACTCAGGTATTGAACCCACGACTCCTGTATTGCAAGTGTATTCTTTACTGTCTGAGCCAGTGGGGAAGCCCGAGTCATGTGCTATTTGTAGGCTATCATCAGCCCTATTCTTAGTTAATATTGCTTTAAGTTTGATGCAATATAATTATTTACTTTTAGTGGAATTTAACTTGAATATCTCAAAATACTATCATTAAATATATTTAGCTTTGATTACAATTACAAACTTGTACAACAAATCTCGTGAAATTTATAGTTGGTAGCAGTCAAAGAACTAGCAAGGAGACACCTGTAACTAGCTAGTCTGTTAAAAAAAAATCCTCAGTAATAATAAAAATGAGCAACAATGGCTATGATTAATTGAGCATTCTGATTTGCCAGGTACACTTCTAAGCACTTCGTGTGTAAGCGCTTCCTTGCAGAAACCATATGAAGTAGGGACCCACATGGTGCAGATGTGGAAATAGAGGTACAAAAAGTTTAGCAACATTTCTTGGAGAGAAACAACAAAACGTCCCTCCAAGAAAGGAAGGAATTAACAAATACTTCATTGGGCTTCATTTGGCCTATTGGTCTCGTGTTGTACTTTTACTGTTCCAGACAATGTGAAGAGTCTAAGATCCACTGAGGAGAAGACAGTTGTAAAGGCTTGGACAATCATTTTGGTCCATTTTACATTATTGCATCTGCTCCCCTTTATCTGAAGGGCTTTGGGGCTTTAATTTTTACAGAAGGTGGCATGTATTTTGCAGCTATCTAGAAGCAGTCTACAAATAGCAACCAAGGGTCTCCATTGGCTATTTCATTCATCTGTTAGTAGGAACATTTTTCCATTGTTCTCAAAAAATAAGTAATTATGGATTCACTTGTGACTGATTCAGGAATGCAGCTGGATATTACAATAAAAAGTTCTACTACTATGACCCTCTATTAACCTAATAAGTACAACATCATCCTAGTTATACATTAGAACCTAAACTTCACAGAATAGAGACTAGCATGGAAAATAAGAGAAAATTTCTAAATGTGCAACCACCTTTTAATAACCTGGGGCTCTGTGATACTAAGCTACTTTCTCTCTGAGCAAATGACAAGTTAATTCAGAAAAAAGGAAAAAAAAAAATCCAAAAGATTTCCTCATGACAGTTTTCAGTTTTGTTGAAAAAGCCAGTTTAACAGTAGCAACTATTTTTGATGCTAATGGTAGAAATTGGTTCAAGTTACTCTAAGCCAAAAGGAAAAATTTAATATAATGACCTGGGAGCCATAGCAGGAATGCACATGTGACTCAAAAAAGACTAAAGGAGGCAAAAAAGGACTAAGAAGGCCAAAGGAAGCCCAGAAAGCAAGCTTTCTTTATATTTTGCTTCCATTTCTTTCTGCAAATTCTTATCATTTCTCTCGCTCTCTTTGTCTTTTCTTTCGTCTGTCTTTGCAAATTGGCTCTCTCTGCTACTAACATTCATACGATAATGGCTGTGCCCCAGTTCTCAAGTTTATGTAGTTTTCATATAAGTGAACCCAAACCCATATTGAGATCTCACTCTCTCAGTCACAGAGCTCTGATCGGCTCAGTTTGGCTCTGATGCTCAACCACTGCCAATCAAGTGAGCCCTGAGCATGCTAACACGTGGGTTAGAGAACCAGAGTGGAGAGCTGTTCTCAGGAAAAAAGGACTTGTGAGCAGGACATACATCACAGAGGTCTCTTCTATTACCATGTCAACTAGGTCTTTGTGTGAACCAGCCTTTAGAAATTCAAGGGCTAAGTAGAATTCAAAGACAGTGGCTCTTCTATCCAGCCAGGCACATTTCTAAGACTACATCATTGAGTATGTAATTAGGTCAATAAATTTGAAAATCAGCCTGAGTAAATCAAAATGTTAATTTGAGTTTGCAGTTAAACAGAAAATATAACGGATCTCAAAGCTAAGAGGAAGTGCTTTGGAGTCTTATTGACGCCACACCCTTAATTTGTGTGGATAATTGAGACGTATCCAAGCTTTAGTCTTGCTGGTGCTGTTTAAGATTTAGCTGAAATTAGACAACCACATTTTTTTTTTTTTTTTNGAAGGAATGGTGCTAAAGCTGAAACTCCAGTACTTTGGCCACCTCATGCGAAGAGTTGACTCATTGCAAAAGACTTTAATGCTGGGGGGGATTGGGTGCAGGAGGAGAAGGGGACGACCGAGGATGAGATGGCTGGATGGCATCACTGACTCGATGGACGTGAGTCTGAGTGAACTCCGGGAGATGGTAATGAACAGGGAGGCCTGGCGTGCTGCGATTCATGGGGTCGCAAAGAGGTGGACACGACTGAGTGACTGAACTGAACTGAACTGATATGTGGTTGAGAGAGTTGGACCATAAAGAAGGCTGAGCAGCGAAGAACTGATGGTTTTGAACTGTGGTATTGAAGAAGACTCTTGAGAGTCCCTTGGACAGCAAGGAGATCAAACCAGTCAATCCTAAAGGAAATCAACCCTGAATATTCATTGAAGGACTGTTGCTGAAGCTGAAGCTCCAATACTTAGGCCACCTGATGCAAAGAGCCAACTCATTGGTAAAGATCCTGATGCTAGGAAAGGTTGAAGTCAAAAGGAGAAGGGGATGGCAGAGGATGAGATGATAAGATAGCATCACCAAGTCAGTGGACTTGAATTTAAGCAAACTCTGGCAGATAATGGAGGGCAGGGAAACCTGGTGTGTGGCAGTCCACGGAGCGGCAAAGAGTCAGACACAACTTAGCAACTGAAAAACAACCACCCCTAAGAATAGCAAGACACCCTGGACATTGTTTATAAAGCAAACCTAAGGAGACTGAAAGCAAGGAAGGCAGCTCAGGCAGGCTCCCCAGAACCCAAGCATTGTCATGGCAGTGAGTTCTCTGGGTTTTCTGCCACATGTATTCCAGATCGAGTTCAAGAGAAGCCAGTAACCCAGAAATGTCAATGGGTATACACACAAAAAGAACCTTGAGAAAAGCCTGCTCTTTACAATTAAAGGACCAGGAAGAGGGCAGCCTAGCAAGACAGAAAGCTCTGTCTACTCCGGCCCAGTATGACACAATAACTGTGGCCCCACATCCATCCCTCCAGCAAAGACCAAGCAGAGAGCTAAAACTTCTGTGCGCGCCAGACTGTACGAGGCCTCCCTCCCCTCCTCACTGGTGTAGTGGGGGTTAGAACCTTCACCACTGCTTAGCCGTGTGGCCACCTTCCTGTGGTCAGTGTCAGTGGAGACCATGCCAGGAACCTAAACTCTCAGCCCCTTGTTTCTCACTAGTATCAAGGAGTTGAGACTCTTCCTACACGAGCAAGAAGGCAGAGTTGAGAACCTGAAACCTCAGGCTGGAGCAGTATCAGAGGATGCCTCTGAAAATGCAAGATTTAAATAAAAATATAAATTTGGTGGTCCTAGGATTCAGGGAGAGTCACGGAGAGGAACTGGCTATGAGTATAAATGGTAGCTCAGAGGAGATCTTCATGGTGATGGAATAGTTTTGTATATTGCTTTGCTGTGGTGGTTACATGAATCTACGCATGGGATAAAATGTAGTATAATTATATACATACATTGTCCCAACATTGATTTTCTGTTTTGCTATTGAACTGAATTTTTGTTGAATGTAAGATGTGACACTGAGGGAAATTGGGTGAAAGGTATGTGTGACTTCTTTATACTATCTTTGCAACCCCTGTGAATCTATAATTATTTCAAAATCATATATTAAAGAACACTTTAAAGTGTATCTTTTGACATTTCCTACATGTTTCTAACTGAAGTTATTTCCTTATAGGACTGCTCAAGATTTATGCTCTTTCAAAATACAAATTGCCCAACTTTATTAAAAACCATACAGTGACAAGTGGAGAACTTAAAAAAAAAGTTGTTTTTAGGGTTGGTTTCACTAATTTCTAGATAACATATTGAAAAACAGAGACATTACTTTGCCAACAAAGCTCCGTCTAGTCAAGGCTATGGTTTTCCAGTGGTCATGTATGGATGTGAGAGTTGGACTGTGAAGAAAGCTGAGAGCTGAAGAATTGATGCTTTTGAACTGTGGTGTTGGAGAAGACTCTTGAGAGTCCCTTGGACTGCAAGGAGATCCAACCAGTCCATTCTGAAGGAGATCAGCCCTGGGATTTCTTTGGAAGGAATGATGCTAAAGCTGAAACTCCAGTACTTTGGCCACCTCATGCGAAGAGTTGACTCATTGGAAAAGACTGTGATGCTGGGAGGGATTGGGGGCAGGAGGAGAAGGGGACAACTGAGGATGAGATGGCTGGATGGCATCACGGACTCGATGGACGTGAGTCTGAGTGAACTCCAAAAGTTGGTGATGGACAGGGAGGCCTGGCATGCTGCGAATCATGGGGTCGCAAAGAGTCGGACATGACTGAGCGACTGAACTGAACTGACTCACTAATTTCTTGGGTCCTACACAACGGTCAATGGTAGAAAACATGATAGACTAAAGAGGGCTGTCCATCTAAAGAAAAATATCATCCTGGACAAAGATACATACTTAAACCATAGAAAATGTCAAAAACATATCTGGTTTAAGCAAATGAGTGTCAAGTGAGCGAAACTGGAAGGTATCCATGCAAACTCGTGTGCATGCATATATGTGTATGCATAAAATATTTCTGAGCTGATGCCCCCGCATTTGTCAGCGTTGCCTCCAGAGAGGTCAGTCTAGTTTTCTAGTCTTCCTGACGGCCATTACATTAGAACCCACTTGACTCTGGTCAGTTTGCCCTCCATGCAGTTTGTAAAGTGCTTATAGAAAAAAGAGTCTTACCAACAGACATTCATCTTCTCTAGGTTCTTCTTCATCCTTTGGATACAAGATAAAAAGGCATTAAATTTGAATATTTTAAATTAAATTTGTTAAATTTGAAAAATTGCTGTTGCAATTGAATAACAACAAAAAAAAAAATCCAGAATTCAGATCCTTTCATTCCCTCACTTGTTAGCCAGATAATTACTAAGTATCTACTATATGCCAGGCACAATGCTCCTATTCTGGAATACATGGCATCTCGTTCTGACATGATATTACAGTTCTGAAATCCAGGCCTGCAATGAGCTTATGGTCTATTATTTCCTTTTTGAGCAAGCACATTATCTTCAAAAGGATGATATTAATACTATTACAAGTGACCACAAGTCCTTTCTGTTAAGGCACAATACCTCTAAAGGGCAAATAACACATAGAACATGAAACCAAAACCGTAGGGTTAATTTTAAAAGGTATTAGCTTTCACAGATTAGCTGATTGTCAAATAGCACCAGGAGCATTGCATTGCTCCTTTTAAAAGGATCATGAAAAGAAGCCTGTGGAAGAGAGAAGGATTTGGATTTTTCTGTGAGAGAGAATTTTAGCAGATTAACTAATTTATTTCTCAGTATAGCTGTGTTTCTGTAGGAGGTTACTTTGAGTCTTTTTCTATTAGAAGGATTATTGATATAACTTAAAATGTATCTAAAATAGCTCCCTAACACTCTCAATCCTCTCATCTTGCATAATTTCTTTTCTCATAGTGTTATGACATAAAATACAGTGCTCCTGACATTATGTTAAATAATTCTTTGCTTATTGTCCATCTCCTCCACCTAGAATGTAAAGCTTCATAAGAGCGGTTGCTTTGTGTTGTTCCTAAGTTCCTAGAACTTAGAATAGGTCCTGGCACCAAGGAGTCACTCAACAAATACTTGTTGAATGTTGACAAATGAAAGAATTAATATCTTTGTGACTTTATTTGTTCCCCAAAGGGAAAGTTAACTCCTGATCAATTTAGGGAATATTTATTAATAGTTTTTGAACAACACAGCATTTTAGACCAACTCTGCCAGTCATTAAATATAATAACTCATCAGTCTATTGTATTTACTGAGAATGACGCATAGTCAACATCAAGGATAAAGCAAATGCAATCAATAACAGCAGTTTCCATTTGGCATTCATTGTCTCCTAGAAAAAAAGAGGAGAAAAAGGTTTTTGAGAAGTAGAAAACAGCTTTCTTGCCATCTTCTAATAACATATTAATTTGCGGAAACTTGGCCATCAGTCCAAGTGTCTGATTCCAGAATGCTCAGCTTTAGGAAGAAAGCAGGCTTGAGTCAAGACAACCAGCTATTGTGTTTGAAGTACTGGAGAAATCACCCATAAGGTGAGCCCTTTCGGAGGGATTCATTTTAGATTAGGTGCAAAGGTCCTGTGATATTTTTTTCATAAGTGAAAGTCACTCAGTCGTGTCCGACTCTTTGTGACCCCATGGACTATAGTCCATGGAATTCTCCAGGACAGAATACTGGAGTGGGTAGCCTTTCCCTTCTCCAGGAAATCTTCCCAATGCAGAGGTCAAACCCAGGTCTCCTGCATTGCAGGCAGATTCTTTACCAGCTGAGCCAAAAGGGAGGCCAGCCACAAGGGAAGACTATTCTTTTCATAGTCCTTTATCAAAGTCCATCCTATTTGCATAAATGAAATTCAGTGAAACTCATTCTATTTCACTTAGGCTTCTGTGACAATAAAATGGGGGTACTGAGGATGATATCATTATGCATTAGATATATTCTACTCCAAAGCCAATACGTATATATACATGTATTTTCCTCACAAAGATTTTGTCCGGTAATTTATTCAAAGTCTAGAGTACCAGAAACCTAAAACCATACTTTCAAAAGTGAAAGTGAGAAAGTAAAAGTGTTAGTCGCTCAGTCATGTCTGACTCTTTGTGACCCCATAGATTGTAGCCTGCCAGGATCCTCTGTCCATGGGATTCTTCAGACAAGAATACTACAGTAGGTAATCATTCTCTTCTCCAGAGAATCTCCCTAACCCAGGATCTAACCCAGATCTCCTGCATTGTGGGCAGATTATTCAGTCTGAGCTACCAGTGTTGTAAACAGTGATTAAAAATTTAAATTAAAGGCAGTAAGCTCTTAAACGGAATATTTGGCTTCAACCAATGACTGAGCTTGTGTTGAAGGTGTTTGGTCAGGTTAAGGGTTATGGTTTACAAGCATTAACTGATTTCATCATCCAAAAATAGGTCTTGCCTGTAGGTTATGTGTTGGAGTAAAGTGGAGGTCTCTGATATTTACTTTTTGAACATGAATTCAGTGAGCAGGATGTTTTAGATCTGTGCCTTCCAACATGGTGGCCACTAGCAACAAGTGACTAGTAAATACTTGAAATGTTGCTAATGCAAGAGCAGACTAGGAAGACTTGGTATGAAAAAATAATGCAGAATCTCTCATTCAGTCCAGTTCAATCACTCAGTCATGTCCGACTCTGCGACCCCATGAATTGCAGCACGCCCGGCCTCCCTGTCCATCACCAACTTCTGGAGTTCACTCAGACTCACGTCCATCGAGTCCGTGATGCTATCCAGCCATCTCATCCTCGGTTGTCCCCTTCTCCTCCTGCCCCCAATCCCTCCCAGCATCAGAGTCTTTTCCAATGAGTCAACTCTTCACATGAGGTGGCCAAAGTACTGGAGTTTCAGCTTTAGCATCATTCCTTCCAAAGAAATCCCAGGGTTGATCATTATCTCTTCTTGCTATTCTTTGGAACTCTGCATTCAGATGCTTATATCTTCATGTTGAAAAGAAATTTTAAATATTGTGGATTAAGCGAAATATATCATTAAAGTGAATTTTATGATTCTCTTACATTTTTGCAAGGTAGCTTCACATTTATAATATTTCAAGTTACAAATGTGGCTTGCATTACATTTCTATCTTATAATTTTTTTATAAATAATATCACATTGGGAATGCTTTATCAGGGCACAATTTTAGTGTCCCTGCAATGTGATATGGCCACCTTTTAAATCCAAGACCATTAGAGATTTCCCTGGCAGTCCAGTGGTTAAGACGCTGTGCTCTCAATGCAGGGGGCAGAGGTTTGATCCCTGGTCAGGGAACTAAGATCCTGAAGACTGCACAGCACGGTCAAAAAAAATAAATAAATTCAAGACGGTTAGAAATGCTTGCGATAAGATTCCATTTAGCCAGATTATTTTCTGACAATCTGCCCTCAGTGACATTTTTTTTAATCACTAGCACCACCTGGGAAGCCCCACTGACATTATTTTTAAAGGCCAGTAGTATGTTGATGTGTGCCCTATTTTATACAATGTATTTTCAAGGTCAAAGTTTGGGGATGATCCCTATCTGGGAATTTGCCAGATGATCCAAACCTTCATATCTTTCCCTCCTAAGAGCCTTACCTTTAGTTTGGTAATATAAAGAGAAAAAGTCCTAGGATATTCTCCGAGCATTATATTTCAGGGATTCTAAAAGAAAAACCAGATATTGTGCAATACTTCTCAGATGTTTGAGTCTTTTATGCTAATGGTGATGTCACCACCCTTTTATGATAAGAACTTTAAAAAGTCATAATGATGCTGTCATAATGATACATTTGGTAGGAAGTTTTACTCAAGGCTACCAAATGGTAGAACTTTTTCTTATTTGAAAAATGAAAGGACTTAAAAATGCTTTGCTTTTAGTTTCCTTTGTTGTATTTCCTTCCTTTTTTGATGACTTTGCCTATAGAAATGCATTTTGAATAGTGTGCTATGTGTGTTTATGGATGGCAGAAGAAAATGTAACATCTTTTTCTTCATCTTGTTTTAGGCATTGTCCATTATTCCAGGTAAAGCTAATCTCCTCTTAGGCTTTCTTAGAATATTTTAAAAGTAGTCATTTTTCTGATTATGGAAGAAACACATTTCCATGTTTTAAAATTTGTCAAGTGCAAAAGAGCACAATGGAGAAAATGATAATCACGTGAACTTACACTTCCTGAGATATTCACTCTGTGTTGAGATAGCATGCATCCTTATTTTCTTTAAAAATAGTGTTTCTTATTGAAACACTATTTTAAGAAGTTTTTCTTATTGAAAAAAATTTTAAAGACAGTTTTTCTTATTGAAAAACTGTCTTTAAAATAGGTTTCTTTTGAAAAAAAAAAAAAACACATTCTAACAGAAAAAGCTTTATATAATATACACTAAATTTTCTTCTACCTCAGCACTGATTTTTTCCCATCATCCCTAGTGACAGCCACTGTTCACAGTTTCTTGGGTTTTATTCCATAACTATTCTATGTCCTGAAAGCATATATACATTTTTAAGTATATAGTTCCCTTTTTCACACAGATAGCAGCATATCGAAAACACTGTTCAGTGCTTTGAATGCCTGCTTTATCAGTACATTTTGAAGATCTTTCCAGTACATCTCATATATCTGACTCATCCTTTTTCTAGTGATCTGTATATTGTTATATGACTATATCGTGATTTATTCCACCAGTTTTCTATTGCTAGAGATTTTGATTGTTTATTGTCTTAGCTATTCTGAGAAATGCCACAGTGGAAAAACTTGAACATGCTCTACGAGCAGATGTTGAACTATATGTGTTAGTCGCTCAGTCGTGTCGAACCCTTTGCAATCCCATGGACTGTAGCTTGCCAGGCTCTCTGTCCATGGAATTCTCCAGGCACGAATACTGGACGGGGTAGCCATTCCCAAGGATCATCCCAACCCAGGGATCGAACCCCAGTCTCTTGCATTACAGGCAGATTCTTTACCATCTGAGACACCAGGGAAGCCCTAACATTGAATTACACTGCAGGATAAATTCCTAGCAGTGGAATTTTGGGGTCAAAGGTTAAATCCATTTAAAATTTAAATGAATGTTACTGAATTGTTTTCCATAGAAATTGTTCCAGCTTAACGTGTACCATCAGTGTATGAAAGCACCCATTTCTTATACTCTCATCAATATAGTGCACTGTTAAAATTTTTAGTATTTGACAGTCTGAAAGGTGGGAACTGTATCTCACTGGAGTTTCAATTTGCATTTATTTTATTATGGCTGATGTTGAGCACCTTTTTGGATATTTAAGAGCCGTCGTAATTCCTTCTCTGTAAAACGATTATAGCTTTGCTCATTTTCTATTATGCCTTTACATTTTTATATTTTTAAATAACTTCTTTATTTTGGTATAATTTTATATTTAAAGGTACAGTAATTAAGACTAGATGGAATTCCAGTTGAGCTGTTTCAAATCCTGAAAGATGATGCTGTGAAAGTGCTGCACTCAATCTGCCAGCAAATTTGGAAAACTCAGCAGTGGCCACAGGACTGGAAAAGGTCAGTTTTCATTCCAATTCCAAAGAAAGGCAATGCAAAAGAATGCTCCAATTACTGCACAATTGCACTCATCTCACATGCTAGTAAAGTAATGCTCAAAATCCTCCAAGCCAGGCTTCAGCAATACGTGAACCGTGAACTCCCTGATGTTCAAGCTGGCTTTAGAAAAGGCAGAGGAACCAGAGATCAAATTGCCAACATCCGCTGGATCATGGAAAAAGCAAGAGAGTTCCAGAAAAACATCTACTTCTGCTTTATCGACTATGCCAAAGCCTTTGACTGTGTGGATCACAATAAACTGTGGAAAATTCTGAAAGAGATGGGAATACCAGACCACCTAACCTGCCTCTTGAGAAATCTGTATGCAGGTCAGGAAGCAACAGTTAGGACTGGACATGGAACA
Source organism: Cephalophus harveyi (assembly GCA_006410635.1). NCBI lineage: Eukaryota > Metazoa > Chordata > Mammalia > Artiodactyla > Bovidae > Cephalophus > Cephalophus harveyi. The sequence goes on from SJYT01060440.1 coordinate 130,675, forward strand.
ACAGACTGGTTCCAAATAGGAAAAGGAGTGCGTCAAGGCTGTATATTGTCACCCTGCTTATTTAACTT
>SJYT01060440.1:131284-153209 GCA_006410635.1 Cephalophus harveyi
GATGGATGTGAGTCTGAGTGAACTCCGAGAGATGGTGATGAACAGGGAGGCCTGGCGTGCTGCGATTCATGGGGTCACAAAGAGTCGGACACGACTGAGCGACTGAACTGAACTGAACTGATTTTAAGATAGACAAAAGGATTATTGGGACAGGACCCAGAGACCAGAAATTGATCTGCACCTTTATGGAAAATTGATCTTGGCAAATAGGAAAAAGTAATTCATTGGGAAAAAAAGATAGTCTTTTTTAAACAAATGACTCAAACAATTGGATGCACATATGCCAAGAAAAAAAAAAGAGAGAGAGAGAACTTTGATCAATACTTTGCACCATACCAAAAAAAAAAAAAAGTTAATTCAAAATAGATTACTGACCTACATGTAAAAGTTAAACAATAAAATGTAAATGAGAAAAAAACAATTAAGACAGTGAAAAGGAAACTAGAGATTGGGACAAATATAATTAAAAGTGGGCAAAATATTTGAATAGATATTTCACCAAAAAGTTAAACAAAACACACAGAGAAGGTAATTAAGTATATGAGAAAATCCTATTAGTCTTTATTATCATTAATCTTTCCCTGAAGGAGGGCATGGCAATCCACTCCAGTATTCTTGCCTGGAGAACCATGGGCAGAGGAGGTGCTTGGTGGCCTATGTCCATGGGGTCAAAAGAGTCAGGCATGACTGAAGTGATTAGCACACACGCATCATTAGTCTTTAGCAAATGCAAATTAAGATCACCATATTTACCACCACGTACCTATCAGAATGGCTAAAATTAAGAAAACTGACCACCTTACCGTTGGTGAGGATGCAAGAACTGGAGCTATCACAAGCTGTTGGTGGAAATGTAAAATGGTACTACTTTGGAAGAGTTTGGCAATTTCTTAATCATTCAAGCAAGCACTTAACATTCAATTTAGCAAGTCCTCTCCTAGATATTTACCCAACAGAAATGGAAGCTTATATCCATAGACAGACCGGTTCATGACTGTTCATAGTCGCTTTCTTGGTAGGAGCCAAAATGTGGAAACAACCCAGACGTTCAACAAGTGAACAGGTAAACAAATTGTGGCATGGCGTGTCCATACAATGGAATAGTACTCAGAAACAGAAAAGGCCAGAGTATTGATACATGCAACTACATAAACGGACCTCAAATGTGGAAGAAGCCAGAAAAAAAAGGACTTATGTTGTGTGATTCTGTTTATATGAAATTCTTAAATATGCAAATCAAACTATACAATGCACATTTTAATGTCTCGGCTGCCCCAAATCCAGACATCCTTCTTTTAGAGGAATCCTAAATTCAAGAAGCAAAAGCATCCTTCTGTCCAGAATGGAATCTGAAATAGGCAGAACTTTCCTCCCCCTGCCGGCCGCAGCTTAAATGTGGACATGCGATCTAAACCACCGGCTGTGCTCATCAAATTCTCCTACCTGGGACTTTGAGGCTTAAGGGAGTTCAGTTTGAGATTATCTGTAATACAGTCAAGGACTAACATTATGGCAGGTGTTTCCAAGGGTGTGGAGGTCAGCGAGCAGATAATAAGTGATGCGTTCAGGGTTGGTACTCAGAGAGATTTATACCTACGGCAGAATCTCGTGTGTGCGCTTCCTCCCATAGTCCCTCTATATATCTTCAGCAGCTGTTTGCTAAGTACTCTGAACTGCCTCCTGCCGTTCTGCAGTAAACACTGCTCTTACTCACTACTGTCTGGTTGCCTCTTCCTTCCCAGGCAGACGTCACATAGCATTTCCTAGCCCTTTTGTGTTTGGCAGGGGCATGCAGTAAGTCCAGGCTGGGGCACTGAAACGTCTCTCTTCCCCTGACACTGTGACTAACAATGTCACCAGTAGTGGACCCACCATTATACTGGGTCCCCAGGTAACAATATGGAGCAGATTATCTGGCTCCAACCCTCACTATTCATGTATGGTGAGTAAGAAAGGAATTTTTTTGTGTGTAAAGGTCATGAAGATTTGAGGGTTTAATTTTCCTACCCAACACACCATTCCATAAATCTTTTATGTTTTGATGAATCAGAATCATTTTCAATGCACTGATAAAGTCAGGTATTGATACCAGAAACAAGGGTTGTAGGCCACAAAAACTTCGGAAAATTGGGGGAATCTAGAATTGGTTACTAGGCCACGTATGGATGTGAGAGTTGGACTGTGAAGAAAGCTGAGCACTGAAGAACTGATGCTTTGGCACTGTGGTGTTGGAGAAGACTCTTGAGAGTCTCCTGGACTGCGAGGAGATCCAACCAGTCCATTCTGAAGGAGATCAGCCCTGGGATTCCTTTGGAAGGAATGATGCTAAAGCTGAAACTCCAGTACTTTGGCCACCTCATGCGAAGAGTTGACTCATTGGAAAAGACTCTGATGCTGGGAGAGATTGGGGGCAGGAGAAGAAGGGGACGACAGGGGATGAGATGGCTGGATGGCATCACTGACTCGATGGATGTGAGACTGAGTGAACTCCGGAAGTTGGTGGTGAACAGGGAGGCCTGGCGTTCTGCGATTCATGGGGTCACAAAGAGTCGGACACGACTGAGCGACTGAACTGAACGGGGATTTAAAGGCAATTCAGAAGTCACTCTCATATTCAGAGAGAGGTATGTGGCAGGCTATGGAATACAGCAGTAAACAGCTAATTAAGTTATCCCTGGGCTCCCATGAATGAGGTGCTCATTGAAGATAAAGGCTTTGGGGAACAATAGTTCCTGCCATAAAAATATATGATGATGATAACCGGTATTGTTGCTGTTGTTCAGTCACTTAAGTCGTGTCTGACTCTTTGTGCAACCATGAACTGCAGTACACCAGGCTTTCTTGTCCTTCATTATCTCCCAGTTCAGTCACTCAGTCCTGTCTGACTCTTTGCAACGCCATGGACTGGAGCACACCAGGCCTCCCTGTCCATCACCAACTCCCAGAGTTTACTCAAACTCCTGTCCATCGAGTTGATGATGCAATCCAGCCATCTCATCCTCTGTTGTCCCCTTCTCCTCCTGCCCTCAATCTTTCCCAGCATCAGGGTCTTTTCCAGTGAGTCAGTTCTTCGCATCAGGTGGCCAAAGTATTGGAGTTTCAGCTTCAACATCAGTCCTTCCAATGAACTAATCTCCATTAGTAGGGACTGGTTGGATCTCCTTGAAGTCCAAGGGACCGTCAAGAGTCTCCTCCAACAACACAATTCAAAAGCATCAATTCTTCAGTGCTCAGCTTTCTTTATAGTCCAACTCTCACATCCATACATGACTACTGAAAAACCATAGCCTTGACTAGATGGACCTTTGTTGACAAAGTAATGTCTCTGTTTTTTAATATGCTGTCTACATTAGTATCCAAAATGTTCCTATCTAGAGACCTTGGGGGTCAGTGGAGAAGCACTGGCTAGGAGTCAAGAGGGTGGGGTTTGAGTCAGGAGTTTGGATTGGATCACAGTTCTCCCTGTGAGCTGTGGGTGCATTAATATGTGTCTAGGTTGGTCATAACTTTCCTTCCAAGGAGCAAGCGATATTTAATTTCATGGCTGCAGTCACCATCTGCAGTGATTTTGGAGCCACTGTTTCCACTGTTTCCCCATCTATTTCCCACGATATAATGAGACTGGATGCCATGATCTTAGTTTTCTGAATGTTGAGTTCTAAGCCAACTTTTTTCACTCTCCTCTTTCACTTTCATCAAGAGGCTCTTTAGTTCTTCTTCACTTTCTGCCATAAGGGTACTGTCATTTGCATATCTGAGGCTACTGATATTTCTGCCAGCAATCTTGATTGCAGCTTGTGCTTCTTCCAGCCCAGCGTTTCTCATGATGTACTCTGCATATAAGTTAAATAAGCAGGGTGATGATATACAGCCCTGATGTACTCTTTTTCCTTTGGAACCAGTCTGTTGTTCCATGTCCAGTTCTAGCTGTTGCTTCTTGACCTGCATACAGATTTCACAAGAGGCAGGTCAGGTGGTCTGGTATTACCATCTCTCTGAGAATTTTCCACAGTTTATACACACAGTCAATAAAGCAGATAGATATTTTTCTGGAACTCTCTTCCTTTTTCGATGACCCACCAGATGTTGGCAATTTGATCTCTGGTTTCTCTGCCTTTTCTAAAACCAGCTTGAACATCTGAAAGTTCACGGTTCACGTATTGCTGAAGCCTGGCTTGGAAAATTTTGAACATTACTCTGCTAGCGTGTGAGATGACTGCAATTGTGAGGTAGTTTGAGCATTCTTTGGCATTGCCTTTCTTAGGGGTTGGAATGAAAACTGACCTTTTCCAGTCCTGTGGCCACTGCTGAGTTTTCTAAATTTGCTGGCATATTGACCACAACACTTTCACAGCATCATCTTTCAGGATTTGAAATAGCTCCACTGGAATTCTATCACCTCCACTAGCTTTGGTCATAGTGATGCTTCCTAAGGCCCACTTGACTCCACATTCCAGGATGTCTGGCTCTAGGTGAGTGTGAGTGATCCAATCATGATTATATGGGTCATGAAGGCCGTTTTTTGCACAGTTCTTCTGTGTATTCTTGCCACCTCTTCTTAATATCTTCTGCTTCTGTAAGGTCCATACCATTCTGTCCTTTATTGAGCCCATCTTTGCATGAAATGTTCCCTTGGTATCTCTAATTTTCTTGAAGAGATCTCTAGTCTTTCCCATTCTATTGTTTTCCTCTATTTCTTTGCACTGATAACTGAGGAAGGCTTTCTTATCTCTTCTTGCTGTTCTTTGAAACTATGAATTCAGATGCTTGTATATTTCCTTTTCTCCTTTGCTTTTCACTTCTCTTCTTTTCACAGCTATATGTAAGGCCTACTCAGACAGCCATTGTGCTTTTTTGCATTTCTTTTCCATGGGGATGGTCTTGATCCCTGTTTCCTGTACAGTGTCACGAACCTCCGTCCATAGTTCATCAGGCACTCTATCTATCAGATCTAGGCCCTTAAATCTACTTCTCACTTCCACTGTATAATCATAAAGGATTTGATTTAGGTCACACCTGAATGGTTTAGTGGTTTTCCCTACTTTCTTCAATTTAAGTCTGAATTGCCAATAAGGAATTCATAAACTGAGCCACGGTCAGCTCCTGGTCTTGTTTTTGCTGACTGTATAGAGCTTCTCCATCTTTGGCTGCAAATAATATGATCAATCTGATTTTGGTGTTGGCCATCTGGTGATGTCCATGTGTAGAGTCTTCTCTTGTGTTGTTGGAAGAGGGTGTTTGCTATGACCAGAGCATTGCCTTGGCAAAACTCTATTAGCCTTTTCCCTGCTTCATTCTGTACTCCAAGGCCAAACATGCCAGTTACTCCAGGTGTTTCTTGACTTCCTACTTTTGCTTTCCAGTCCCCTATATGAAAAAGACACTTTTTTTTTTTTTGGTGTTAGTTCTAAGAAGTCTTGTAGGTCTTCATAGAATCATTCAACTTCAGCTTCTTCAGCTATACTAGTCAGGGCATAGACTTGGATTACTGTGATATTGAATGGTTTGCCTTGGAAATGAACAGAGATCATTCTGTCATTTTTGAGATTACACCCAAGTACTGCATTTTAGATTCTTTTATTTACTATGATGGCCTCTCCATTTCTTCTAAGGGATTCTTGCCCACAGTAGTAGATATAATGGTCATCTGAGTTAAATTCACCCATTCCAGTCCATTTTAGTTCGCCGATTCCTAGAATGTTGACATGCACTCTTACCATCTCGTTTTGCCACTTCCAATTTGCCTTGATTCATGGACCTAACATTCCAGGTTCCTATGCATTATTGCTCTTTATAGCATCGGACCTTGCTTCCATCACCAGTCACATCCACAACTGGGTGTTATTTTTGCTTTGGCTCTGTCTCTTCATTCTTTCTGGAGTTATTTCTCCACTGATCTCCAGTAGCATATTGGGCACCTGCCAACCTGGGGAGTTCATCCTTCACTGTCCTATCTTTTTGCCTTTTCATACTGTTCATGGGAACTCAAGGCAAGAATGCTGAAGTGGTTTGCCATTCCCTTCTCCAGGGGACCACATTTTGTCAGAACACTCCACCATGACCAGTCTATCTTGGGTGCCCTACACGGCTTGGCTTGTAGTTTCATTGAGTTAGATAAGGTTGTGGTCCATGTGATTTATCTGTTAGTTTTCTGTGGTTGTGGTTTTCAGTCTCTCTGCCCTCTGATAGTGAAGGATAAGAGGCTTATGGAAGCTTCCTAATGGGAAGTACTGACTGAGGGGGAAACTGGGTCTTGTTCTGATGGACAGGGCCATGCTCAGTAAATCTTTATTCCAATTTTCTGTTGATGGGTGGAGGTGTGTTCCATCCCTGCTACTTAGTTAAGTTAGTTAAGTCGCTCAGTCGTGTCCGACTCTTTGCAAGCCCATGGACTGTAGCCCGCCAGGCTCCTCTGTCCATGGGATTCTCCAAGCAAGAGTACTGGAGTGGGTTGCCATTTCCTTCTCCATACCTGGGGCCAAACTATAGTGGAGGCAATGAAAATAATGGTGACCTCCTTCAAAAGATCCCATGTATGTACTGCTACACTCAGTACCCCCAACCCTGAGGCAGGCCACCACTGACCCACGCCTCCACTGGAGACTCTTGGACACTCACAGGCAAGTCTAGGTCAGTCTTTTGTGGGGTCACTGCTCCTTTCTTCTGGGTCCTGGTGCACAAGGTTCTGTTTGTGCCCTCTAAGAGTCTAATTCCCAGTCCTGTGTAAGTTCTGGCAGCTCTGTGGTGGGTTAAAGGCAATTTCCTCCAAGAGGGCTTATGCCATATGCAAGTCTGCGGCAGCCAGAGCCCCTGTCCCTGTGCCAGTCCACTGCTGACCCGTACCTCCACAGGAAACTCTCAAAGATAGTTCTCTCTCAGTCTCTGTGGTCTCAACTATCTCTCTTAGTCTCAACTATCTCCCAGAGTTTGCTCAAATTCACGTCCATTGAGTAGGTGATGTTATCTAACCATAGGTTAGATGCTATCTAACCAAGACCTTCAGTCTTTCCTACTATCAGGGTCTTTTCCAATGAGTTGGCTCTCCACATTAGATGACCCAAGTATTGGAACTTCAGCTTCAGATCAGTCCTTCTGATGAATAGTCAGGGTTGTTTTGGTTTGGGATTGATTAGTTTGATTTCCTTGCAGTCCGAGAGACTCTCAAGAATCTTCTCCAGCATCACAGTTTGAAAGCATCTATTTTTTGGTGCTCAGGCTTTTTCACGGTCCAACTCTCACATCCATACATGGATACTGGAAAAACCATAGCTTTGACTATATGGTATAACACTGACTTATGGGCCAAGCCATATACTACATACATATTTTAACCCATATAAGGAAATGAAGGACACACAGAGATCAAGGACCAACTGGTGGGTTGATGGCTATGGTATATCTAAAAGCACTAGACAGTCTAAAGAAAAAGCACAAGGGTAAAGTTATAATTTTTGTGATTCCAGCTTCCATCAGATAGCTGTGCCCTTCATGATTGTAGGGGGTTCCAGCTCTCCTTGATGACCCTGGTGTTTCCTTTTAGTAACACCACCTCTTTCTGCTCTTTCTGGCCCCTGGGTTTGTCACAGCTTCTCAGTCACCACGTTGTCCCCCTGAGTGCCTTAGCAATTTCATCACCTGCATAATTCTTGAATTAGAATCCCTCATTTTAAATATCCAGATTTTCCCGACTAGACCCTGATTGATATGGTTGCTACTATGTACTTGGAGTACTCTGGTATCAATCAGTTAGCTTTTGCTGTATAACTCACTCCAAACCTTAATGGCTCAAAGCAGCAATGCTTGACTTTTTTTTGCTCATGAGTCTGTGCATCGTTTGCTGCTCAGCTGGGCCAGCTCATCTCAGCGGGGGAAGCACTTGTGTGTCTGCAGTACTCTGGTCAGTTGGCTGGGGATTACTAGTCTATATTCACACATCTGGCTGTTCGAGAACATTATTTAGGGCAATGCGAAAAGCTCATGGATAGAGAGGGGATAATAATGTCCATTTTGCAAACTATCTACCAAAGAAATTGCCTCTCAAAATGGAATTCTAGTATCGTGTTGCTCACCTATTTAAGTTTGACTACCATGAAACCTCCTTACAAGTAGAACCCTACTCTACTTGTCGCTTACTAAAAGTCTGTGGCATATAGTGGCATCACAATTGTTTAAATTATGTTATAACCCATTATTGCTTGGTAGGAAGTGTCAGTCAAATGGAAGACATTATGGAGCAGCTGTACTTGCCCTCATGACTGTAAATAGTGCAAAGTCTGTGAGATGGGATTGCTGCTTCTGACTGCTCTGGAGAGTTTAGAGAAACAAAATAATAAGTCTAGAAATTTAACCTCTCAGAACAAGACGGCTCTTATGGTTCCATTTTGCATGTGCGCTTGTGTGCACGTGAGTGGTCATTGTTGCTGAAGATAAGGCTAAAAATCGATTTGTGTGACATACATAATTTGAATAGTTGTGTATACAGCTTCTAAAAGTACCTTGACTCTCTGCAACCCCGTGGACTGTAGCCCACCAGGCTCCTCAGTCCATGGGATTCTCCAGGCAAGAATACTGGAGTGGGTTGCCATTTCCTTCTCCAGGGGATCTTCCCCACCCAGGGATTAAACCCAGGTCTCTCGCATTGCAGGCAGATGCTTTAACCTCTGAGCCACCAGGGAAGCCCATGTGTTAAATTAAAGAATGGGAAAGACTGGGACCTTTAGGAATAAGAACATTTGGGTGGATTTGAAACCACTCGGTGGCATTTCAGGGGAACTCCACGGAGCTCCAGTCCTTTATACCTCAACACGAAAGAATTCAGTGAAAGGCAAAGTGATAGACAAGAAGTGTTTCACTAGCATCGGATGTTTATGAGGCTTACAAGTGGGTGGGCAAGAAGGTGCTGCACCCAAGAATTTAGTGGGCTGCAGTTGGGACTTCTTTGTCATTCTTGAGTAGACACCAGGCTTCCATCATCAATTCTTCCTCCAGGTTGGACAGGGGAATTTCCTTGTTCCTACATGATCAAGCTAGGTCCACAGATTACTGTTTTTTCTGTATGGAGAGAGCACGTCCTGATTCCCTGAGCCACTGAGCGGGATGAGTGTTTCACGCCACCACTCTTTCATTGTTTTGAGGCATGTCTTGGGCTTCTCTTATGTGGTTTTGTTGCTAAGCAAGCCTGCTTGGTTTTGTGGTTAAACAAATCTGTTTGTTTGTTTGTTTGTTTTTTCTTTTTTTGAGTAATCATTAAACTTACAGGGGTCTCCCATACTTTTCTACTTACAACTCTCTAGTGGGATTAACTATTTAATCACCTACTTTGTCCCTTGACTCTGTCCCTATCAAATTCAAATGAATCTGAGAACTTGTAACTATAATCCTTCTTTGCTTCCTTTGTCAATAGAATCAATTCCTCCTCCTCCTCAACTCTGAGGAGACAAGCATTTCCTGCTTAAGATGCTGTAATGAACCCCCCAAGATAGCTGATTTACAAAGTGATGCATATTCTCATTGCCTGAAGACTTAACACCTAGAGTCAGATATTGCATGCCCCTAGGAGAGGGCTTCTCTGGTGGCTCAGAGGTTAAAGCTTCTACCTGCAATGTGGGAGACCTGGGTTTGATCCCTGGGTTGGGCAGATCCCCTGGAGAAGGAAATGGCAACCCACTCCAGTATTCTTGCCTGGAGAATCCCGTGGACGGAGGAGCCTGGTGGGCTACAGTCCATGGGATCACAAAGAGTCGGACACGACTGAGCAACTTCACTCACTCAGGAGAGAATTTAAACTATGCTTCAGTAGGAGACAGTTACATTAAAAGAATTTCAAGCTCGAGACAGTTACATTAAAAGAATTTCAAGCTCTTGCTAATTTACAGTAGCAGGGAAACACATGTGAGAATGGATTCAAAGTGATGTTAGATCAAGATGAATGGAATATAACACTGGATTGAACTATAGTTACTGAAACAGGTACATTTACCCAAGATTCTGGATTTAATATGTTTTCTTAGTCAACTATAAGTGGTTCTAAGAGTTTTCTTAGTTGCTAAACTAAAATTTGAATTCAGTGTTATTCTATAATCAATGAAGTTAAGATGTCATAGCTTCCATAGTATGATGTAGAAGAAATCCAAAGGTTTAGGAAGATAAGAACTTCGGAGTGAATTTATCATGTTCAAAGCATTACCTTTCCAGGGAGGAGGGGAAGGCCTTAGAAGACACATTCCTTTACTAAGTCATTGAGAAATGAATCAGTGTAGGGAGATACTGTTGCTGAAATAGACTCTGATTCAATGAAAGTTATGGGATTTACATCACTGGAAAATCTCTAGGTCTGCTGGGCAGAGGTATGGTGCCTTACCATGTTCCCACATCTAAGCCAGTTAACAACTCTGGAGTCCCTTGACTGAAGGGTGTGTATGTCACCTTGAGGGGGGACCTGTGGTCTTTGGGAGAAAATGCAGAATGAATGCTAGCTCTGAGTTGATGGTAATTTCTAGGGGCCAGAAACGGCCCTGTGGCCTGCTCAACCAGTGAGGGCTTATGGAGAAGAAGGGGTAAACTAAGCTAAATTCTGTCCTGAGTTTATCTCACAGTTGTTCAGTCGCTAAGTTGTATCCAACTCTTTGTGACCCCATGGACAGCAGCACACCAGGCTTCCCTGTCCTTCACTGTCTCCCAGAGTTTGCTCAAATTGATGTCTCACAGTGGTCCCAGCACAAAAGAGTCCCTCTGCAGTTTTTGAATTCCTGGATTCATGGTTGAAATATTGATATTTACCAACTGGTTGAATACTTACATCAGCCTTTTACCCATGGTGTAAGGGTTAATGTGGTAAGCAGGGTCAAATGCAAGCCAAGTGAAAGGCTCCCCTACTAAGTAATAAATCAAGAGTAATAACATAGTCTCATGTGGAGACTTTAAAGATTAGTGCTACCATGAAGGGCTTGAATATTACAGGCTGTTGATCCCTATCACATCCTTGTTTAACTTGCATGTTTGGCTAGTATAAAAGCCAGATAAATTTGGAGAATGCCTGTGGATCATTATAAAGTTAATTAAGCAGTGACGCCAATTACAGCTACTTTTTCTAGGTGTTGTTACACCTTGTTCCCAGAGCGAATGAACATGGTCCCGGGTATTTGGTCTGCACTGACCGATGTTTTTCCTTATATCAGTTAATACACATTATCAGAAGCAGCTTACTTTTGCCTGAGAGAGACATCGGTAAAACTGAGAGGTACGTGAACTCTAGAGCTGCGTTGTCATAACATGAGCCACAGGGTCTGCGGTCACCTGGGCGTCTCACAGGATATCATTGTTAGCATCATGCTGGGTATTTTGAGCAGGAAGAAAGCAAGAATCCCAGATGTGGTGCTAGTACAAATGTATACCAGAAGGTGGAAGAAAAACCCCATCAAAGTTTGGTGGCTTGCTACACCACTGACATTTCTGATGAGCTTGCTGTGGGTATCTACTCAGGACAGTTTCCTGCTCATTGCACCACTTACCTCCAAACTAGAGGCATCAAACTCAGTGGGACTGTTTGGATATTGGAGGCAACATATATTGTATTTGAGTGTGCCCCTATGACCTATTTACTGAGAAACTGGTGATCCCCAAGTCAGGGGCAGGCTCTAAATAAGGTAGAACCTGCAGAGGAAGCTTCTGTGCCCCTTAGCAGATTCAAGTGGAAAATGTACTGTATGGAGCATTTTGCATAGCTCAAGGAGGAAATGAATGCTGGACCCATGAGGATTCTAACTTTGTTGTAATCTGTCCTACCCACCATGAACTTAATGCTCTCTGATCCAACAAACTAAATCTTAGCTATATGCAGCTACAATCCACTATCAAATGGAAGCCATTTCTATGAGAATGGACACTGGCAGTTTGCAACGTTAGTGACAAGAAGGTCTGAGGCCGTGTAGGGGCTGAAATAGGCACAGAGTGTAAGGATAATGTGTATCCCTTGGAAATGCTCCCCAGAGAGTGATCTCAGTAGAGGAGATTTTCCGTAATCAAGTGGAGAAGATCGTTTGTTCTGTGATGTTGGACAGCCTCATCTGTAGCCACCATAGTGCCTGCTCAATGGGCCCGTGTATGAAGTGGCTTTAGTGGCAGGAATGGAGGCTCTCCAGTGGGCTTCATAAAATAGATTTCCTTTCATCAATAATGATCTGGTTTAGTAGAGGCCACCTAGAGTCTTGGCATGGCACTTTTCTTGGGAGGGACCGACCTTCTGGCCACCGGTGGCTTATTGGTTACCTGAATCTTTTCCATTCCATCAGAGAAGGCAAAGAAATTTGTCCTCAAACAAATATAAATACAGGTTACCTTTCTTCCCTGTAGTGATTTTGCCAGAACCATGACTTGTGGACTTCTGGAATGCTTTATCCATTGCCTCTGACATGGAGATACACTTTTGTTGTCAAGTAGGTGATGCAATAGGCTCGTGTCTGTGGGGCTTACCAGTTTTACCATGTACCTCATGACCCAGAAGCAGCTAACTTTATGAAATGGCTTGCTGAATATTCATTTGTAGTATCAGCTGCAAGACAACACTTTGTGAGGTTAGGGTGCTCTTCTAAAGGTGTGGGATATTCCTCATAATAGTGGCCACTATGTCATACTGTTTTCCTCAAAGCCAGAAGGCATTGGTCCTGGAACTAAGAGATGGAGATGTGAGGCCCTCTTTTATAACTGTACCAAGTAATCCACTGGAGAAACATTTCCTTTCATCTCGAAAATCTTGGGCTCAGTGAATTTGGAAGGTCTTAGGGCACAGAGACCTTTCAATCACAATCACAGAAAACTAATCAGACTGATTACATGGACCACAGCCTTGTCTAACTCAATGAAACTATGGCCTTGTGTAGGGCCACCCAAGACAGATGGGTCATAGTGGAGAGTTCTGACAAAATGAGGTCCACTGGAGAAGGGAATGGCAATCCACTTCAGTATTCTTGCCTTGAGTTCCCATGAACAGTATGAAAAGGCAAAAAGATAGGACAGTGAAGGATGAACTCCCCAGGTCAGCAGGTGTCCAATATGCTACTGGAGATCAGTGGAGAAATAACTCCAGAAAGAATGAAGAGACAGAGCCAAAGCAAAAACAACTCCCAGTTATGGATGTGATGGATGACGGAAGCAAAGTCCAATGCTGTAAAGAACAATATTGCTTCAGTCAGTTCAGCCGCTCAGTCATGTCCAACTCTGCTACTCCATGAACTGCAGCACGCCAGGCTTCCCTGTTCATCACCAACTCCCAGAGCATAGGAACCTGGAATGTTAGGTTCATGAATCAAGGCAAACTGGAAGTGGTCAAACAGGAGATGGCAAGAGTGAACATCAACATTTTAGGAATCAGTGAACTAAAATGGACTGTAATGAGTGAATTTAATTCAGATGACCATTGTATCTACTACTGTGGGCAAGAATCCCTTAGAAGAAATGGAGAGGCCATCTTAGTCAACAAAAGAGTCCAAAATGCAGTACTTGGATGCAACCTCAAAAATGACAGAACAATTTTTGTTTATTTCTAAGGTAAACCATTCAATATCACAATAATTCAAGTCTATGCCCTGACCAGTAACACTGAAGAAGCTGAAGTTGAATGGTTCTATGAAGACCTACAAGACCTGCTAAAATTAACACCAAAAAAAAGATGTCCTCTTCATTATAGGGGAATGGAATGCAAAAGTAGGAAGTCAAGAGATAACCTGGAGTAACAGGCAAATTTGGCCTTGGAGTACAGAATGAAGCAGGGAAAAGGCTAATAGAGTTTTGCTAAAAGAACACACTGGTCATAGCAAACACCCTCTTCCAACAACCCAAGAGAAGACTCTACACACGGACATCACCAGATGGTCAACACCAAAATCAGATTAATTATATTCTTTGCAGCCAAAGATGGAGAAGCTCTATACAGTCAGCAAAAACAAGACTGGGAGCTGACTGTGGCTCAGATCATGAAATCCATGTTGCCAAATTCAGACTTAAATTGAAGAAAGTAGGGAAAACCACTAGACCATTCAGATATGACATAAATCAAATCCTTTGTGATTATACACAAAGTGACAAATAGATTGAAAGGATTAGATCTGATAAACAGTGCCTGAAGAACTATGGATGGAAGTTTGTGACATTGTACAAGAGGCAGTGATCAAGGCCATCCCAGACAGGGAAACAGGCAGGAAGGCTGGGGGGCCCAGGTGGAGGAAATAGGCTGCAAGTGTCAGACTTTTTAAATTTCTCTCATAAGCAGCAGAAGGAAACAAACTACAAGTGTCGGACTTTTTTCCCTTCTCTATACAAAATTAAAAGATTTGTTTTAAAATTCTGTTTTGCTATGACAACACCTGGTTCCACCTGAAATTAACTTTTCTCAAACCTTGAGCTGACCAATGAGCTTTTCTTCAGTTCAGTTCAGTTGCTCACCAACTCCCAGAGTTTACCCACTCATGTCCATCGTGTCAGTGATGCCATCCAACCATCTCATCCTCTGTTGTCCCCTTCTTCTCTTGCCCTCAATCTTTCCCAGCATCAGGGTCTTTTCCAATGAGTCAATTCTTCGCGTCAGGTGGCCAAAGTATTGGAGTTTCAGCTTCAACATCAGTCCTTCCAATGAACACTCAGGACTGATCTCCTTTAGAATGAACTGGTTGGATCTCCTTGCAGTCCAAGGGACTCTCAAGAGTCTTCTCCAACACCACAGTTCAAAAGCATCAATTCTTCATTGCTCAGCTTTCTTAATAGTCCAACTCTCATATCCATACATCACCACAGGGAAAACCATAGCCTTGACTAGACAGACCTTTGTTGGCAAAGTAATGTCTCTGCTCTTTAATATGTTGTCCAGGTTGGTCATAACTTTCCTTTCTAGGAATAAGTGTCTTTTAATTTCATGGCTGCAATCACCATCTGCAGTGATTTTGGAGTCCCCCAGAATAAAGTCAGCCACTGTTTTCCCTTCTATTTCCCATCAAGTGATGGGACTGGATGCCATGATCTTAGTTATCTGAATTGTTGAGCTGTCAGCCAACTTGTTCACTCTCCTCTTTAACTTTTATCAAGAGGCTCTTTAGTTCCTCTTCACTTTCTGCCATAAGGATGGTGTCGTCTACATATCTGAGTTTATTGATATTTCTCCCAACAACCTTAATTCTAGTTTGTTCTTCATCCAGCCCAGCAGTTCTCATGATGTACTCTGCATATAAATTAAATAAGCAGGGTGACAATATACAGCCTTGACGTACTCCTTTCCTATTTGGAACCAGTCTGTTGTTCCATGTCCAGTTCTAACTGTTGCTTCCTGACCTACATACAGATTTCTCAAGAGGCAGGTCAGGTGGTCTGGTAATCCCATCTCTCTCAGAACTTACCACAGTTTATTGTGATCCACACAGTCAAAGACTTTGGCATAGTCAATAAAGCAGAAATATATGTTTTCTGGAACTCTCTTGCTTTTTCAATGATCCAGCAGATGTTGGCAATTTGATCTCTGGTTCCTCTGCCTTTTCTAAAACCAGCTTGAACATCTGGAAGTTCATGATTCACATATTGCTGAAGCCTGGCTTGGAGAATTTTGAGCATTATGCTGCTAGGGTGTAAGATGAGTGCAATTGTGAGGTAGTTTGAGCATTCTTTGACATTGCCTTTCTTAGGGATTGGAATGAAAACTGACCTTTTCCAGTCCTGTGGCCACTGCTGAGTTTTCCAAATTTGCTGGCAGATTGAGTGCCACTTTCATCTTTCACAGCATCATCTTTCAGGATTTGAAATAGCTCCACTGGAATTCCATCACCTCCACTAGCTTTGGTCATAGTGATGCTTCCTAAGGCCCACTTGACTTCACATTCCAGGATGTCTGGCTCTAGGTGAGTGTGAGTGATCCAATGATCATGATTATCTGGGTCATGAAGGCCCTTTTTTGTACAGTTCTTCTGTGTATTCTTGCCACCTCTTCTTAATATCTTCTGCTTCTGTTAGGTCCATACTATTCTGTCCTTTATTGAGCCCATCTTTGCATGAAATGTTCCCTTGGTTTCTCTAATTTTCTTGAAGAGATCTCTAGTCTTTCCCATTCTGTTGTTTTCCTCTATTTCTTTGCACTGATAACTGAGGAAGGCTTTCTTATCTCTCCTTGCTATTCTTTGGAACTCTGCATCCAGATGGGTATATCTTTCCTTTTCTCCTCTGCTTTTCACTTCTCTTCTTTTCTCTGTTATTTGTAAGGACTCCCCAGACAGCCATTGTGCTTCTTTGCATTTCTTTTTCTTGGGAATAGTCTTGATCCCTGTCTCTGGTACAATGTCACGAACCTCCATCCATAGTTCATCAGGCACTCTTTCTATCAGATCTAGTCTCTTAAATCTATTTCTCACTTCCACTGTATAATCATAAGGGATTTGATTTAGGTCATACCTGAATGGTCTAGTGGTTTTCTCCACTTTCTTCAGTTTAAGTCTGAATTGCCAGTAAGGAGTTCACTATCTGAGCCACAGTCAGCTTCCGGTCTTGTTTTTGCTGACTGTGTAGAGCTTCTCCATCTTTGGCTGCAAAGAATATAATCAATTTGATTTCGGTGTTGGCCATCTGGTGATGTCCATGTATAGAGTCTTCTCTTGTGTTGTTGGAAGAAGGTGTTTGTTACGACCAGTGTGTTCTTTTGGCAAAACTCTATTAGCCTTTTCCCTGCTTCATTCTGTACTCCAAGGCCAAATTTGCCGGTTATTCCAGGTGTTTCTTGACTTCCTATTTTTGTGTTTCATGCCCCTATAATGAAAAGACATCTGTTTTTGGTGTTAGTTCTAAAAGGTCTTGTAGGTCTTCATAGAACTGTTCAACTTCAGCTTCTTCAGCTTTACAGGTCAGGGCATAGACTTGGATTATCGTGATATTGAATGGTTTGCCTTGTAAATGAACAGAGATTGTTCTGCAATTTTTGAGATTCCATCCAAGTGCTGCATTTTGAACTCTTTTGTTGACTATGACGTTGGATCATCAAAAGAGCAAGAGAGTTCGAGATAAACATCTACTTCATTTTTATTGACTGTGCCAAAGTCTTTAACTATGTGGAACGCAACAAACTGTGGAACATTCTTAAAGAGATGGGAATACTAGACCACCATACCTGCCTCCTGGTAAATCTGTATGCAGGTCAAGAAGCAACAGTTAGAACTAGACATGGAACAACAGGCTGGTTCCATATTGGGAAAGGAGTACATCAAGACTGTGTATTGTCACCCTGCTTTTTTAACTTATATGCAGAGTACACAATGAGAATTGCTGGACTGGATGAAGCACAAGCTGGAATCAAGATTCCTGGGAGAAATATCAACAAACTCAGATATGCAGATAACAGTACCCTTATGGCAGAAAGTGAAGAACTAAAGAGCCTCTTGATGAAAGTGAAAGGAGAGTGAAAAAGTTGGCTTAAAACACAACATTCAAAAAACTAAGATCATGGCATCTGGTCCCATCAAGTCATGGCAAATAGATGGGGAAACAATGGAAACAGCGACAGACTTTATTTTGGGGGCTCCAAAATCACTGCAGGTGATGGCTACAGCCATGAAATTAAAGGAAGCTTGCTTCTTGGAAGAAAATCTATGACCAACCTAAATACCATATTAAAAAACAGAGACATTACTTTGCCAACATAGGTCCATCTAGTCAAAGCTATGGTTTTTCCAGTAGTCATGTATGGATGTGAGAGTTGGACTATAAAGAAAGCTGAGCACCAAAGAATGGATGCTTTTGAATTGTGGTGTTGGAGAAAACTCTTGAGAGTCCCTTGGACTGCAAAGAGATCCAACCAGTCCATCCTACAGGAAATCAGTCCTGAATATTCATTGGAAGGACTCATGCTGAATTGGAAATTCCAGTATTTTGGCCACCTGATTTGAAGAACTGACTCACTGGAAAAGACCCTGATGCTGGGAAAGATTGAGGGCTGGAGGAGAAAGGGACGACAGAGGATGAGATGATTGGATAGCATCACCGACTCAATCAATGGACATGACTTTGAGCAAGCTCTGGGAGTTGGTGATGGACAGGAATGCCTGGCATGGTGCAGTCCATGGGGTGACAAAGAATCGGACATGACTGAGCGACTGAAATGAACTGAACTGAGCTGAGGGCACAAAGGGGCTTCCCTGGTGGGTCAGTGGTAAAGAATCTGTGGCCAATGCACGAGACCCATGTTTGATCCCTGGGTTGGGAAGATCCCCCTGAAAACGAAATGGCAACCCATTCCAGTATTCTTGCCTAGGAAATCCCAAGGACAGAAGAGCCTGGCAGGCTACAGATGGAGTTGCAGAGCTGAACATGACTTAGCGATTGAAGAATGTTAAGGAAGGAATGAGGGCAGAAAGAAGGCGTGTTTCCACCAGGAAACATAGTGATGGTCCTGTTGAATTGGAATCTGAGGCTTTTTTTTCTGAATTTTTTATCTTTCCATCGTGCTGAGTCAACAGCCAGAGAAGGGGTCTGGGTGGGGCTACTGATAACAATTATCAAAATGAAAGAGATTGCAACTACATGATAGTGGAAGGAGGACTGTGTTCAGAACTTAAGGTGTTTCCTTGGAGCTTCTTATGAAAGAAAGTCTCATAAAGAAAGGCTGATAAAGTCTCAAAGAAAGACTCATAAAGACAGTCTTTATGAGAAAACAAAGGTCCATCTAATCAAGGCTATGGTTTTTCCAGTAGTCATGTATGGATATGAGAGTTGGACTGTGGAGAGAGCTGAGCGCCGAGGAATTGATGCTTTTGAACTGTGGTGTTGGAGACGACTCTTGAGAGTTCCTTGGACTGCAAGGAGATCCAACCTGTCCGTTCTGAAGGAGATCAGCCCTGGGATTTCTTTGGAAGGACTGATGCTAAAGCTGAAACTCCAGTACTTTGGCCACCTCATGTGAAGAGTTGACTCATTGGAAAAGACTGTGATGCTGGGAGGGATTGGGGGCAGGAGGAGAAGGGGACGACTGAGGATGAGATGGCTGGATGGCATCACGGACTCGATGGATGCAAGTCTGAGTGAACTCTGGGAGTTGGTGATAGACAGGGAGGCCTGGCGTGCTGCGATTCATGGGGTCACAAAGAGTTGGACATGACTGAGCGACTGAACTGAACTGATGAGAAAACCAGCAATCCAGTAAAGACCCACTGAAGAGTCAGATACCAGACAACAAAGGTATAAAGCCACCACACTAGATAAAGAACTGCATATAGATGAGCTTCTAACAGAGGGCAAGATACATGAAATCAGTGATAGAAGGAAGAAATGATAAATGAGAATTTGACTCTGTAACCAGCTACAAAAATGAAGACTGCCACAGGCCTGCACATTTTTCTTATATTACAAATAGAAGCTTAAATATATATAGTGATATACAAATGTATGTCTTTATATGTTAAACGAAGGAAATGTCAATCCACTCCAATAGTCTTGCCTGGGAAATTTCATGGACAGATAAGACTGGTGGGCTATAGTCCCTGGGTTTGCAAAGAGTCAGACATGACTGAGTATAGCACATGCACAATTATTTTCCCTTTTTCTTTCTTCTACAATTTCTTTCTTAATTATTTCTTTTCTTTCCAATTTATATCAGAGTTCACCAAACTATGAAGAGTCATGTGCCATTCTGAGGGAGGAGACCTCATATTATCTTGAGTTCTTGAACATGGGAAGGGAAATAATGTCAGATGGTAATTTGCGTTTCACCTTTTTGAGAAGAAAGTGATTCTTTACTTGTACAAAAGTTAGTTGAATTCTGCAAAGTGGAAACATAAAGTTGTTTTATGAGAGTTAGGTATGGGGGGAAGGATGAGAATGGCCGTTTCAAGGCAGAATGGGTGGGTGGTGGTAGCCATTTGTCTGCCAACTGTTGGGTCTCTCATTTTTCTCATCTGCCCAATGCAGCATACTTCCAGACTCTCTTACCTCTGATTATTGTATAGCACCAGAAAATGGAAAACAGTGGCAGGAGAAAGCAAGGTAGAAGGGAAAAGCCCATCTGTGTGTGTTTGTGTGTGTGTGTGTGTGTGTGTGTGTGTGTGTGTGTGGTCTCTGTCTTTCTCTGTATATGAGAGTTAGGTATGGGGGGAAGGATGAGAATGGCCGTTTCAAGGCAGAATGGGTGGGTGGTGGTAGCCATTTGTCTGCCAACTGTTGGGTCTCTCATTTTTCTCATCTGCCCAATGCAGCATACTTCCAGACTCTCTTACCTCTGATTATTGTATAGCACCAGAAAATGGAAAACAGTGGCAGGAGAAAGCAAGGTAGAAGGGAAAAGCCCATCTGTGTGTGTTTTGTGTGTGTGTGTGTGTGTGTGTGTGTGTGTGTGTGTGGCCTCTGTCTTTCTCTGTTTCCTTTGGGTGGCATCTCTAGCAGTGACTAAAAATCCTCTTTGTTGTCTCATCTCATGTCAGGCAGCTCATGTTAGGTTCTAGCGCTTTCTGGACATCCTACAATTTTTTTTCCTCAGTCCCAGGAGGGCTACTGTCCTCACTGAATGAATATATACATATAATTAAAAAGTCTACAAATAATAAATGCTGGAGAGGGGTAGAGGAAAAGGAACCCTCCTAGACTTTTGGTGGAGATGTTAGTTGTTGCAGCAGCTATGCAGAACAGGCTACTGTCCTCACTGAATGAATATATACATATAATTAAAAAGTCTACAAATAATAAATGCTGGAGAGGGGTAGAGGAAAAGGAACCCTCCTAGACTTTTGGTGGAGATGTTAGTTGTTGCAGCAGCTATGCAGAACAGTATGGAAGATCTTTAAGAAACTGAAAATAGAGTTGTCCTATGATCCAGTAACCCCACTCATGGGCATATATCTGGAGAAAACTCTAATTCATAAAGATACGTGCACCCAGTATTCATAGTAGCACTATTTCCAATGGTTAAAACATGGAAAAAACCTAAGTAAGTGTCAATCGACAGAATGAATAAAGATGTATATATACATATATATCTTATTTTCTCCTCAACTCTTTTATCACTTATATATGTCCAATCCCCTGCATTAAATTCCCACTGTTTGAAATACCTGGAACAGTTCCCAGGTGGCTCAGTGGTAAATAACCCACCATGTGTGTGTGTGTGTGTGTGTGTGTGTGTGTGTGTGGTCTCTGTCTTTCTCTGTCTCCTTTGGGTGGCATCTCTAGCAGTGACTAAAAATCCTCTTTGTTGTCTCATCTCATGCCAGGCAGCTCATGTTAGGTTCTAGCGCTTTCTGGACATCCTACAATTTTTTTTCCTCAGTCCCAAGAGGGCTACTGTCTTCACTGAATGAATATATACATATAATTAAAAAGCCTACAAATAATAAATGCTGGAGAGGGGTAGAGGAAAAGGAACCCTCCTATACTTTTGGTGGAGATGTTAGTTGTTGCAGCAGCTATGCAGAATAGTATGGAAGATCTTTAAGAAACTGAAAATAGAGTTGTCCTATGATCCAGTAACCCCACTCATGGGCATATATCTGGAGAAAACTCTAATTCATAAAGATACATGCACCCAGTATTCATAGTAGCACTATTTCCAATGGTTAAAACATGGAAAAAACCTAAGTGTCAATCGACAGAATGGATAAAGATGTATATATACATATATATCTTATTTTCTCCTCAACTCTTTTATCACTTATATATATCCAATCCCCTGCATTAAATTCCCACTGTTTGAAATACCTGGAACAGTTCCCAGGTGGCTCAGTGGTAAATAACCCACCTGCCAATGCAGGAGGTGCAGGAAAATTGGGTTCGATCCCTGCGTCGGGAAGATCCCCTGGAGTAGGAAATGGCAACCCACTCCCGTATTCTTGCCTGGGAAATCCTATGGACAGAGGAGCCCAGCAGGGTGCAGTCCATGGGGCGGCACAGAGTCAGACACAACTGAGCTTACACACCA
>SJYT01060440.1:155582-215917 GCA_006410635.1 Cephalophus harveyi
TAAAAAAAAAAAAAAAAAACAGTTTTTTTTTTAATAACCCAGTTTTCTAAGTAACCATCTGCCTATCTGGTGGCAGCTTTAATGTCCTCAAATTTTTACACAGAGAGTAGATTATATAGTTGCACCAATTTCCCTTATCCATACCCCTAGATTATCCCTTTCCTTATCTAGCTGGATCAGTGAAAATATTTCAGAGTTCATTTTCTCCTGACAGATTCTATTTTGTCCAATGTGATCCAAAAAAATAATTCCTCAAAATTCACACAAGATATGAGAACACTATATTTCCATCTGATGTCAATATATTCATTCTGTTGGTGCTATATCCTATGTTATATGATTCAAAAAGAAAGGTGATGAAAAGTATGAATATAACTGTGTTGGTGAGTTTGTCATTCTATTAGTGATTATTTTTATGGTGCTAAAATTTGTCAAGTACTAGATTTCTTAAAGACAAGACCAAATGATGCTTTTAAATTCAGCAACACAAAGAAAGGACTAAAAAATTACACTGACGGTCTAAGAAAGTCATAATTTTTAAAAGCCCAATAGAGTTTGAAAGTGCCCTTCTTAATACTATTAGGTCCATACTGATCCCAGCAGTATTCTGGTGACAAGATTTTAGTGGGTTTATGGAGGAAAAAGTACTTGTTCAAGTGACTTTCATCATGCCACACTGCCTCAATGTTATTTTTCTTGTCGTTCATGATTCCTCTGAAGCACTCCCTAGCAATATTGAGAACCTGAATGGGAGTACCGCCAAATACAGCAGCATGGTAATAAAAGTCCCCCTTACCAATAGGTATATATGCTTCTGATAACTGACTTCTCTCATAAGGTAACTCTGTAGGACTTGTCTTAAACCAATGAGCATGTAACTGACCTACTGACTCCCCCAGAGTCTCCAGTCCATATTTTTTTACAAAGATTTGATCCACATCCATGCAGAAGAGGAAGTCAACTTCATATTGGATGTGATCCACAACATGTTCACTGATGGTCTTCATGCGCATCATACTGATGTCTTGCCATCTCTTCTCTTGCTTTATTTCAAAAATTTTCAGCATTCGGAGGGGAGCCAGATCTATCCAGGGCACCTTAGAGAAGTCATCTATCAGGATGTAAATGATGACTTTCTGGCCAACCATAAAATATTTATCAGCTGAGTTTATAAATGTGTACAAATAACGATCAGCGTATCTGTGAAGTAAATAAGAAACAATTAAGTTCATTGTCTTGTATGTTAGTGAAACACATACTATTTAAATTACACTTACTGTAGTTTTATCAAAAAATGCTACTAAGGAAGCAAACATTAGATATGCTTCTTGAGTTGTATTTAAGTGAAATTGTCTGCCTTTCCTCTCCCTGGTGAGGTTTTATGGATCGGAGGAGAAAAGAGGAATTTCTCACGAGAGGAAATGAAACTTGGTGAGATCAGAAAACTGAACCATGCCCAGCACAAAACAAAAGCCTGAATTTTCAGGGTTATCAGAGCAGTTGGGACTTGCTTTAGAGGCTGGAGGCAGGAAAGGTCATAGGTCATTGCAAGAGCAGTTACTGATGCCTGTGGCTTACTTAGAGTAGTTAGTTCTGCATAAAAAGTCAGAGGCCACACGCGTTGTGTCCGCTGTCAGCAGTGGTTTCTTATTTTGCCCTATGTCCTTTAATACAGTGCTAAGATTGCTGGGCTGAAGGCAAACTTTCTCATTTCCAATCTCTCCAGCCAGTTAAGAATTCTTGTAGTAATAAATGGCCTCAGGTAAATTCAAAAAAGAAAAGGTAATATATGTGACTAGTTCAAATGATGCTTATATGATCACTAGAAATAAGTTCTGGATATTGATCAGAGTCTTAAGAAATACAACAGATGGAGTCAGGAGAAAACTCTAGTTTGGAGTATCTAAAATGATTAGGCACATTATGAAAAAAATACCACTTAAAATATTATATTGAGCTGGAAGCTAGCAACTCAAATCCAAAGTCCATATTTATCCATATTTCTTTTATGGTTAGTGCTTTTGTGCCACACTTCAGGAATCTTTGCCCCCTCAAAGTAGCGAAAATACTCTCCTATATGTTTTTCTAGTAGCTTTCTTGTTTTATCTTTCATATTTAAGTCTATTATCCATTTGAGTTAATTTTTGTGTATGTTGTGATATGGGGCTGTTTTGAGTCAGTCTCCGCCTATTGGTAGTGATGTTATCGGCTAGCAGTGCCTGGGGGCACTCACTGGAGTCCCTCCTACTTGTGGTAAGACATCCCTACTTCCCACCAGACATCACCAGAGCTTACATTATGGCTGGACCAGTCTTTGTCATTCTTATTATAATCTCAAGGAGCACCTCAACAACAACCATAGGGAACTTTGAGAAAATAAGCTTTATTATTCACAAATCCTAGAGGATCCGTCGGAGAAGGCAATAGCAAGCCACTCCAGTACTCTTGCCTAGAAAATCCCATGGATGGAGGAGCCTGGTGGGCTGCAGTCCATGGGGTCGCTAGGAGTCGGATGCGACTGAGCGACTTCACTTTCACTTTTCGCTTTCACACAATGGAGAAGGAAATGGCAACCCACTCCAGTGTTCTTGCCTGGAGAATCCCAGGGACGGGGGAGCCTGGTGGGCTGCTGTCTATGGGGTCGCACAGAGTCGGACACGACTGAAGCGACTTAGCAGCAGCAGCAGCAGCAGAGGATACGTGGCATGCCTGGGGCCACACAGTGAGGTCAAAAAGTTGGAGGTGGTGGGAGAGAGAGAAGGAGAGAGAAACACAAAGGCCCTAGCGTTCTGCCTTTACTGGGTTGAGGGTGGGGTGCCTAGGGTTTTGCAAGTTCACTTTGTTGACAAATTTTAAACGTAAAAGCGGAAGTTAAAGCAAGGGAGGGGGGAAAACGGGGTCATGCAAGTGGTCATTTATGTAGATCAGATCACTCAGGACTTTCTAAAAGGAAGATTTCATGGGTATGGGGACTTGGCTCTTTATCCAGTTGTTTAGCTATTAAGCAATATTTTTATTTGAGATGGATGTCTTTAAAGTGGATATCACAGGGGATTCCCTGGTGGTCCAGTGGTTACAACTCTGCCCTTTTATGGCACAGGGCCCAAGTTTTCTCCCTGGTCAGGGAACTAAGATCCCACAAGCTGTACAATGTGGCCAATGAATAAATAAATAAAATGGATGTCTCAGCAATCAATCAAAAGCTTAATATCAGGCATTTACAATTGGAAAAAAAAAACTTACTGTCGCTACAATGGCAAACATTTTTCCCCCAATTTTTAAATTATTTTCTATGTTGGAACGCTATTAAACTTACTACACTGGATCTTAGCAAGGCCTGCTTCAACCTGCCTGCCAATACAGGAGACTTAAGAGATGTTGATTCAGTCCCTTGATTTGGGAAGATCCCCTGGAGAAAGAAATGGCAACCCACTCCAGTATTCTTGCCTGGAAAACCCCATGGACAGAGGACCCTGGCAGGCTACAGTCCATAGGTTCGCAAAGAGTCAGACACGACTGAAGCTTAGCATAGCATTAGATTTACAGAAAAGTTGCAGATATATTACAGAGTTCCCACATATGCTCTACCCACTTCTCCTAATAGTAATATATTATATAACCATAGTACGTTTGTCAAAACTAGGAAATTATCAGTGGTAAACTACTATATAACCACAGATTATTTGTGATTTTCACCAGCTTCTTCCCTAATGACCTTTTAGTTTCCAGGATCCAGTCCAGAACACACTGCGTTCAGTCACTAGTCTCTTCTAGTCTCCCTACTCTCTTCCACGCTGTCAGTTTCTCTTCTTGTTGGTCATGACCCTGACCGTGTATTTTGTAAAATGGCCTTCAGTTTGTGTTTCTCTGATGTTTCCTTAGGTAAAGTTAATTTTAAGCAGTCAGACTTATCAATCTTTTCCTTTTTGATTAGTAGTTTCTATGTCCTGATTAATCCTTTTCTATCCTGAGTTCATGAAGATATAGTTTTTCTTTTAACTATCGGTCTTCAACTGCTACTGCTACTGCTACTGCTAAGTCACTTCTGTCGTGTCCGACTCTGTGCGACCCCATAGACGGCAGCCCACCAGGCTCCCCCGTCCCTGGGATTCTCCAGGCAAGAACACTGGAGTGGGTTGCCATTTCCTTCTCCAATGCATGAAAGAGAAAAGTGAAAGTGAAGTCACTCAGTCGTGTCCGACCCTTAGTGACCCCATGGACTGCAGCCCACCAGGCTCCTCCATCCATGGGATTGTCCAGGCAAGAGTACTGGAGTGGGGTGCCATTGCCTTCTCCAATCGGTCTTCAAACTACCTAGTAATTGATGTTTGTATGTTTGTACATGATATGCTATAAAGGTACAATTTAAGTTTTCCTGTGTTGACATTTTCTCCAACATCATTTATGGAAGTCTTTCCCTACAGGTCTACAGTGCTATTGCCAATAAATAGAAAGTCTTTAATATTTGCATGACATTTTTCTGTTTTATTTTATTGGCTTAACTGTTCATTCCTATAGCAGACATTCGTGTTGAAAATTTCCATATAGATACTTTAAATCTATCCTCCTAGTTTCAGTCCCACCTATACTCCTAATTTCAGAGGAAATTGATGCTATTTATTCCTGAGCTTTCAGAGGTTCTTTAAAACAGAGTCAGGGTTTCATGGTGAGGTTACTGAAGCTGTGGTTTCAGTGCCCCTTCCCTTATACAGTACCCTTCCAAGACCCTGTGTTCTATTCAGGACGGTGTAGGAAGGAACCAGAAACTTCATCTGTGTCCTGAAGGTAGAAGCACTGCCCCGGAATGGGGTCACTCCCCAGGATCTTGTTACAGATCCTGGGGCAGCAACTTGAAGAGACCACAGTGAGTCTCAGGAGGAGTCATGGGAAACTTCTTCAGTAAGCAGTCTTCCCTTCCTCCTCCCTTTCTTCCTCTTTCTGTGTTCTTTTTATTAAATAATAAATTACTATCAATATTTAATAGCAAGTTGCTGTAAAGCTGATAACTTTATCATTTTAATGAGTGATAAATATTGTTCAACTTAATACTTTTTTGTACTTTTTTTGGTATGATTTTGATATCAAGGCAGAATTTGCTTCATAAAATGAATTGGGATGTGTTCCTTTCTAGTCTCTTTTCTGAAAAAGAGACTAGAAATTGTGTAGAATTGATGTTAATTTTTCTTTAAGTATTCGGTAGAATTCTCTGATGAAACTATCTGCGCCTGAGGACTTTGAAAGTGAAAGTACTTTCTTTGTGACCCCATGGACTATATATAGTCCATGGAATTCTCCAGGCTAGAATACTGGAGTGGGTAGTTGTTCCCTTCTTGAGGGGACTATCCCAACTCAAGGATCGAACCCAGGTCTCCTGCATTGCAAGCAGATTCTTTACTAGCTGAGCCAAAGGGAAGCCCCTTTGGGAGTTTTTAAAATTATGAATTCTATTTCCTCAATAGATATAGGGTTATTCAAAGGATCTGTTTCGTGTTGGGTGAATTGTGGTGGTCTGTGCTTTTTAAGGTCCATGTCCTCTAAGTTGTCAGATATGTAGAGAATGTTATAGTAGTTCCTGATTATCCTTTTAAAGTCTACAAGGTCTGAGGTGATATACCCTGTTTCTTTCCTGATATTTGTAATTTGCATTATTTTTTTTTCTTGGCTAGTCTTCCTGGGTGATTATGGATTTTATTGGATTTTTTTCCCCCAAAGAACCACATTTTTGTTTCATTGACTTTTCTCTAAGACTTTTCTGTTTTCAATTTCATGGATTTCTGCTCTCACCTTTATTACTTCCTTATTTCTGCTTTCTTTGGCTTTATTTTGTTCTACTTTTTCTAAATTCTTAAGGTAGATTATTGATAATCTCCCATTTTCTAAAATAAAACACCTGAATATAAAGGTCATTCAGCAATACCTACCTTCCCACAGCAAACACAGTCAACCCCACAGTAATTTTATGACTTGCGTAATAATTTTCCAGCACCACTTCATCATAAGTGCCATGCCACACAACTGGAGCTGCCCAGCTGGTAGTTATGTTTGAGCGATTTACGGCACTGTAAGGAAGATATAAGAATTATGAGCAAAATGCTTTTAATAAATTATAGTAGATATTGCTAATGTATAAAGCCTATGTCTGATTGTAGTATTTCCTTATTTCTAACCCAGAGCCTTGATGGCATGATAAACTGAAGAAACAGTTTATCAGAAATGACTCAGTCCAGTTCAGTTCAGTCGCTCAGTTGTGTCCAACTCTTTGCGACCCCATGAACCGCAGCACACCAGGCCTTCCTGTCCATCACCAACTCCTGGAGTTCACCCAAACTCATGTCCACTGAGTTGGTGATGCCATCCAACCATATTATCCTCTGTCATCCCCTTATCCTTCTGCCCTCAGTCTTTTCCAGCATCAGGGTCTTTTCAAATGAGTCAGCTCTTTGTATCAGGTGGCCAAAGTATTGGAGTTTCAACTTCAACATCGGTCCTTCCAATGAACACTCAGGACTGATCTCCTTTAGGATAGACTGGTTGGATCTTCTTGAAGTCCAAGGGACTCAAGAGTCTTCTCCAACATCACAGTTCAAAAGCATCAATTCTTTGGTGCTCAGCTTTCTTCACAGTCCAACTCTCACATCCATACATGACTACTGGAAAATCCATAGCCTGGCTAGACAGACCTATGTTGACAAAGTAATGTCTCTGCTTTTTAATATGTTGTCTAAGTTGGTCATAACTTCCCTTTCAAGGGGTAAGCATCTTTTAATTTCATGGCTGCATCATTAGGGTGAGATCATTACAAAAGTACATATAGTGATTATATTATTGTTCCAAGATCTTTGAGGATGCATAGCTGAAATGTCACCCAAAGTCTAAAGTAAAAATTTCTCTTACAGTTGGACAAGATCTAGTGTCTTAAGCTATGGACGCTGATTCTTTTCAGAAGCAATATTTTAAAAAATGAACTTCCCTGTTTTCATAATCTGAAATGCTGCCAGTGTTAACATTGTTGCATACTGTCAGAATCAAGTTTGTCAAAACTTTGGAAGATAGCCAAAGATTTAGAGCAACCAAGCAAAAGTTATCTCAAAAAGAAAAAAAAAAAGGACTCAATATGGTAGGACTAGAAAACCTTTGAGGTATAGAAGTCCCTCGAGAGTCCCTTGGACTGCAAGGAGATCCAACCAGTCCATTCTGAAGGAGATCAACCCTGGGATTTCTTTGGAAGGAATGATGCTAAAGCTGAAACTCCAGTACTTTGGCCACCTCATGCGAAGAGCTGACTCATTGGAAAAGACTGTGATGCTGGGAGGGATTGGGGGCAGGAGGAGAAGGGGATGACCGAGGATGAGATGGCTGGATGTCATCACTGACTCGATGGACGTGAGTCTGAGTGAACTCCGAGAGATGGTAACAAACAGGGAGGCCTGGCATGCTGCGATTCATGGGGTTGCAAAGAGTCGGACACGACTGAGCAACTGAACTGAACTGACTGAACCTAGCCTTGCATCAATGCTCTTCCTAGTATAACAGTGGCATTGAAAAGTCAAAACCATATTATGTTCTCAGTATGGGTATCTGACTCAGCGGGGAGAAGAGTGGATCTAATTCCCCGCGATTGTGTTTATCTTTTTAAGCTTTCTGAGGGTTCCTTGAAGGATTGACTCATAGTGCTTTTTTTTCTTGTACTTAACATTCTCTAAGAACTGACGGGGAGGGTATTCCTTGAAATAAAGTTGTAAAAGAACAAGCCCCTTTCACCTGAGTCAAAAGATTTCACTTAAACACAATATATGCTGAAAGCCTGGGGGGGAAACATTTGAAAGACAGTTCTTTGGGAAGTAAGGGCTTTGACAAGATCCCATGCGTCAATCAGACACACACAGAACAAGGAACTGAGAAATCCATGCACATGTTCAGGGCAGAACGAAGGTTCAGAAAAGACCTGTGAAGATCCTAGGCTTTCACCTCTGACTGATATTTAGGCTCAGGGCACACAAGAAGTGAAAGCTAAGGCAGAGTTATAAGCAACTGGGCTGTGCTGAAGGGGGGCCCAAACACAGAGCCAGTCTTTAAAGAATGTAAGCGTCTTCTTCTCTTTGTTTTCCTTTCTTTTCTGTTTTTTTCTTCTTCTCCTTCTCCTCCTCCTCCTTCATTTCCTCTTCCTCCTCATTCATTTCCTCTTCCTCCTCCTCTGCCCTCTAACACCTCCCTCTCTCAGGTTTTAGGCACTTTAAGGAAATCTCTGTCAAACAACTCAATGGCTGCACCCTAAGGGTAGCTCAGAGACTTCTGAGACCAAACAAGACAAAGAAGAGTCTTTAAACAATAGTTTAGAAAAGCCACTAAACAAGCAACCGTAAGAAAAGAAAGGTCTCATATTAATAACCTCACCTTCCACCTTAAGGGGAAAAGGGGGGAAACTAGAAAAAAAGGGAAAAACAAAACCAAACAAACAACCAATAGCAAATAAGAACAACAAACTCTGAGGAGGCAAAAGTATCTGATTTTCAGAGAAACTAGGTTATAATACTCAAAATGTCTAGTTTTTAACCAAAATTTAAGAGCTATCCAAATAAAGAAGAATGTACAGCCCACTCACAGGAAAACAAATAAATGAGAACTGGCCAGACATTGACTGAGATTTTCTAAAAAGACTTTAAATCAACCATTTAAAATATGCTTAACATGCTCAAGGAAGCCATGGACAAAGAACTAAAGGAAACCAGAAGAACGTTGTCTTAACAAATAGAGAATATTATTAAAGATACAAATTATAAAAACAAATGAAATAGAAATACTGAGGTTGAGACGTGTATAGCTGAAAGGAAAAAATTCACTTTAGGAGGTCAACAGAAGATTTGAGCAGGCAAAAGAATCAATCAGACACATACAGAGCACTTTATCCAACAATAGAATACATGTCCTTCTCAAACACACATGGANCAAATGAAATAGAAATACTGAAGTTGAGACGTGTATAGCTGAAAGGAAAAAATTCACTTTAGGAGGTCAACAGAAGATTTGAGCAGGCAAAAGAATCAATCAGACACATACAGAGCACTTTATCCAACAATAGAATACATGTCCTTCTCAAACACACATGGAATATTCTCCAGGATAAATCTCATGTTAGACCATAAGACAAGGCTCAGTCACCTTAAAGTGACTGGAAACATACAAGCTATCTTTTCCAATGATCCTGGAATGAAATGAGAAATCAGTAACAGAAATAAATCTAGAACATTCATAAACACCTGGAAATTAAACAACCCACCTAGACAACCAATATGCCAAAGGAAAAAAATCATAAGGGAAAAAAAACAAAAAACTCCAAAATCATGAGGAAATTAGAAGAGAAATTGAGATAAATAAAAATGAAGGTACAACATGCTAAACCTTATGGGAGACAGTGAAAGTCAGTACTCAGAAGGAAATGTATAGCTGTAAACATCCATGTTTTAAAAAAGAAAGATCTCATATTAGTTACCTCACATTCTACCTTAAGGGGAAAACTGGAAAAAAAGGGAAAAACAAAACCAAAGCCAACAGAAAGAAGAAATAATAAAGGCTGGAGCAGAGAGAACTGAATAGAGAAAAAAATGATAGAATCAATGAAACCAAAAGTCAATTCTTTGCAAAGATTAATGAAATTGGAATATCTCTAATTAAACTGACCAGGAAAAAATCAGAGATGACTCAAATTATTAAAATCAAGAACAGATATGGAGACATTATTATAGACCTTATAGATGAAATGGATAAATTTCTAGAAAGACACAAACTACTAAAACTGGTTCAAGAATAACTAGAAAATCTTATAGACCTATAACAAGTAAAGGTAATTGAAAATCTGCTAACAAAGAAAGCCCAGGGTCAGATGGTTTAACTGCTGAATTCTACCAAACACTTAAAGACTTAACACCAATTAGATTCTCAAAGTCTTCCAAAGAAATAGAACTTTCTAACTCATTCTGTGAGGCCAATATTACTTTGATGCCAAAGCCAGACAAAGACATCTCAAGATCAACATCATTAGTCATTAGAGAAATGTAAATCAGAACTATAATAAGATATTTCACATACACTAGAATGGCCGTTCCATAAGCAGAAACACACACACCCCCAGCAAAACAAAAAATAGCAAGTGTTGGAAAGGATGTAGAGAAGTTGAAACACTCATACATTGTTGATGGGAACATAAAATGATGTAACTGTGTGGAAAAGAGTTTGGTGGTTTCTCAAAAAGTTTAATTTAGGATTACCATGTAGCCAGTAAACCCACTTATAGATATATACCCAAGGGAACTGAAAGTATGATTTCAAATTAAAACTTGTACATGAATGTTTATAGCACCATTACTTATAATAGCCCAAAGTGGAAACAACCTAATATCCATTTACTGGTGAATGGATGTGTGGTATATCCATACCATGGAATATTATTCAGCTATGAAAAGGAATGAAATACTGTATATGCTACAATATAGATGAATCTTGAAAACATGCAAAGCGAAAGAAGTCAGACATTAAAAAAAATAACAAAACATACTATGCTTCCTTCATAGGAAATGTCCAGTATAGGCAAGTCCAGAGAGATGGAAAGCAGATTAGTGTTTGTCAAGGAGCGGGGAATGAGAAGTTACTTCTTAATGGGCAGAGCTTCTTTTTTGCTATGATGAAGATATTCTGGAATTAGATAGCTAGAGCTGTACTTTTTAAAAGACTTATTTACTTAAATTTTTGGTTGCGCTAGGTCCTGGTTGCTACACAGGCTTTTCTCTAGTTGAGCAGGGGCTACTCTTCATTGTGGTGCATGGGCTTCTCATTGCAGTGGCTTCCCTTGCTGTGGAACACAGGCTCTAGGCTCTGCGGGCTCAGGAGTTATGGCCCATGGGCTTAGCTGCTCTGCAACATGTGGAGTCTGTGCATCAAGGATTAAACAAGTTCCCTTGCATTGCAAGACATATTCTTAACTACTGGACCCCTGGGAAAGCCCCCAAATTGCATATTTTTAAAACAATTAAAATAGTGAATTTTATGTTATGTGTATTCAAATCTATAAGAAAAAGACAATCCACTGTGTGGGATAAAGAGAAGAGATATAAACAGGCAGTTTACAAAAGTGAATGTCCAAGTGGCCAAATTCATATGAAAATGTGTTCAGCTTTAATGATCATCAATGAAAAAAATGAAAAATGCAATAGGAGTTGACATGCAGCAAAAGAAAGATTCTATTAGCTGTTTCAGAGCTTGTTATGGACTGAATGTCTCCTCCAGATTCACGTGTTGAAGGTGTAACCCCAGTCTGAATATTTGGAGATAGGGCCTTTAGAGAGGTAATAAAGGTTAAATGGGACTTCCCTGGGGGCTCAGATGGTAAAGAGCCTGCCTACAGTGCAGGAGGCCCGGGTTTGATACCTGGGTCAGAAAGATCCCCTGGAGAAGAGAATGGCAACCCACTCCAGTATTCTTGCCTGAAGAACTCCATGGGCAGAGGAGCCTGGTGGGCTACAGTTCATGGAATCGCAAAGTGTCAGACACGACTGAGCAACTAACAAGTTAAGGTTAAACGAGGTCATAAGGACAAGGCCAAAGACAACAGGGCTGGTGTCCTTATAAGAGTAAGGGACACCAGGGATGTGTACACAGAGAAAAAGCCTTGTGAGGACACAGCAAGGAGATAGGCAGCTGCAAGTCAAGAAGAGAGACCTCAGAAGCAACCAAACTTGCCAACACCTTGATCTTCTATTTCCAGCCTTCAGAAACAGGAGAAAATAAATCTCTGCTGTTTAAACACACACATACACACACACACACACCACCAAAGAAAAAGGAATGGAGATCGAAACTTAAAAATAGCCTACTGCAACCAGTCCATTGTAAAGGAGATCGGTCCTGGCTGTTCTTTGGAAGGACTGATGCTTAATCTGAAACTCCAGTACTTTGGCCACCTCATGCGAAGAGTTGACTCACTGGAAAAGACTCTGATGCTGGGAGGGATTGGGGGCAGGAGGAGAAGGGGCCGACAGAGGATGAGATGGCTGGATGGCATCACCGACTCGATGTACATGAGTTTGAGCGAACTCCGGGAGTTGGTGATGGACAGGGAGGCCTGGCGTGCTGCAATTCATGGGGTCGCAAAGAGTCGGACACGACTGAGTGACTGAACTGAACTGATTTGGAATCTACTTAAATGATTATATGGTTTTGTCCTTTTTTCACCTATTGTGATTGATCAGTACCTTGAATTATGAGGCTCTAACTTACCTGTCTTATTAGGGGGATGCTGTATCAGTTATTAAGCTATTGTCTTTCATAGTTAAACCCACCACAGTATACCCTGCTTTATTATGTTGAGCTGGGACACTGCAAATCACATTTCTCCTTTGCCAGTGGGCACCCTGTTAGGCTCCTCCAATGCCCTAATAGAGGGCATTGGAGGAAAATTACAAGGCAGGAGGAAGAAGAAACTTGCTCTTTTCTGTTTCCTGTGGGCTTCTTGTCTGCATCCTGTTCCTGCAAGTCCCATTCCAGCAATGCATCTTTACCACAGCAATAGCAGTTCTTTTCCTGAGCAATAGAATCCAACTTTCAGTTTTTGCAACACGTGCAAAACCAGTCTCGCCGTGCTCCTCCTTAGAAGGGCTGGTTCTCTGCCCCAAGAGGCTTCCCTGGAGCTCAGAGGAACCTGCACCAGGTGAGCAGCAGTGGAGTTTAAGCCCTGTGGGATTGTCTCTAAGCTTTTAAGGTGTAATAATTCCAGTCCCTTCCTTTTCTTTCTTCAGAACCAGGGAAAATAATTACTTCCTATA
The DNA here is from genome assembly GCA_006410635.1 of Cephalophus harveyi. Taxonomy (NCBI): domain Eukaryota; kingdom Metazoa; phylum Chordata; class Mammalia; order Artiodactyla; family Bovidae; genus Cephalophus; species Cephalophus harveyi. The sequence continues at coordinate 168,398 of SJYT01060440.1, forward strand.
GCTGTTCCCTCTACGACACCTTAGAGTTGTATTTTCCACTTTTCAGGTTACCTAGTTAATGACTTTCTGGCTGTCCAGGGGTGCTAAGTTGTTTTAGCAGTGTCTGACTCTTTGTGACTCCATGGACTGTAGCCTGCCAGGCTCCCCTGTTCATGGGATTCTCCAGGCAAGAATACTGGAGTGTCAAGCCCTCCTTCAGGGGATCTTCCCAACCCAGGGATCGAACTGACTTCTCTGAGGTCTCCTGCATTGGCAGGTTCTTCCACCAGCATTACCTGGGGAGCCCCTTAAAGACTATATGGTAATCTGCAATTCTTTATACTAAAACCTCTGTTTAAATAGCTGGTATGCTTTGTATGATCTGATTAGATCTGACAAATGTAGTGATATTGTGGGAGGATGTGTGTGTGTTAGTTGCTCAGTCGCGCCCGACTCTTTACGACCCCATGGACTGCAATCCACCAGGTTCCTCTGTCCATGAGATTTTCCAGGCAAGGATACTGGAGTGGGTTGCCATTTCCTTCTCCAGGGGATCTTCCCAACCCAGGGATTGAACCCGGGTCTCCTGCACTGCAGGCAAATTCTTTACCAACTGAGCTACAAGGGAAGCCCATGGGAGGATAAGTCATGGATAATTATCCAATAACTGGATGTCTCCTTCCAAAGTTTTAATTGAGAGAGTTCCTCAGATCGACAGCATCAAGGTGAAAGACAGGTGCATAGAGTAAGAAGATGGAGGCCGAGAGGCCAGAAGAAAGCTGTTGCATTAAAGCACGAAGTGCACAGACAGCCCACCCACCTGATTTGGGCTTTGGTTCCCTCATTGGTGAAATGAGGGGAAACAATCAAGCGATCTCAAATGTACCCTTACATTTGTGACTCTCCGTCATTCTAGGGTCCTTTGTGTTTCTATCATCTAAATTCCCATTCACAGAGGACATAGGTCCTAATGTCACTTTCCAGTTGATCTCGGCTACTGCTTATTTTTTTTAATAACCATCAAAGATCTATCTGCTCTCCAACATTTGGAATGCCAGTCACCGTATTTTTGCCATCTGTTAATTCCTATTGAGCAGTCTATGGATTAATCTCACACGTATTAGATTTGGAATTCTTACTTGGGAAAAAACCAGTCTGATAGCTTTAATTCTTCTGTTTGAGTATTCACAGACCTATTAGGAAAAATAATGCAGAGTCACATAATATGTATAGAGTTTAAGATGTATTATCAGATGTAAAATGCAAAATAAGTGTGAAGCAGAAAATTAATAATGAACTTTGATGGTTGTGGCATGGAAAAATCATGATTTCCACCCTGAGAGTAACTCTCTGTGCTTCCCAGGAGTCTATCTGTTCCCATAGTTCTCATTCTCATCTTCTAATTCACAGAGAAAATGGCAGTTATCAGACGGAAGCTCCCCCAACTTTCTGCAACCTCATCCCCAAATTTACCCGTAGTGATTTCTACCGTAATGAAAATATATTCCTATTTTCTACCTAAGGTTAGCCTTAAATATCCTATCTGCTCAGCAGCCTTGATGTGATCATTATTCTCAGAAGGATTTTTCTTAAGTTCTCTGTTTGCTCAACTGACAATCTTCTGGGCATTTTTCTGTGGCTTCAAGTTCTTATATATAATGATACTTCTCCCATAAATTTAGTATACCCAGCTGTGTTCTGAAGTCTTCTACTTGAATTTTGCACAGATGCTACCAAAGGAAGACGTTTAAAGTCATCATCTTTTCCCCAAAGTAGGTCTTCTTCCTATGTTGCCTTAACTCACTGAATCTGCTTGGATTTGCAAGTCGTTCTCCACTCAGAGCCCTTCTGAATCCCAACATCAAACCCACCATTAAACCCTGATGGTTTTACCTCCCAAACATCTCAAATCCATCCCTTATCTCCATTCCCTGCTAGCACACGACTTCAGGTCAGCATCCTTCCTTGTCTGGGCTACTACCAAAGCCTCCTCATTGGCCTCACTGTTCACTTTTTAAAAGTTTGTGTACCTTAAAGGTACACAAATGTAAAGAGCACGATATAATGAACCTTTCTTCATATTTCTATCCATGTAATTAGCGATGTGCTGCCCTCTGCTTATCCCTGCATTTTCCCTTTTCAACTTATTCATGCTCTATTTCTTGGAGAAGGAAATGGTAAACCACTCCAGTACTCTTGCCTGGAGAATCCCATGGACCGAGAAGCCTGGTAGGCTATAGTCCACGGGTCACAGAGAGTCAGACACAACTGAGTGACTTCACCTTCACCCATGCTCTATTTCCATTCTGCTTCCAATAACATGTTTCTGAAGCTCCAATGTTACCAATCATTATTCTATTTAACAATGTCCAGTGGCCTCCTACTGTCCTAAGGATTATGTCCATATTCCTTATAGAGCCACGATATTCTGCATGATCTGCCGCTTCACACTGTTCCACCCACCTCTCCTACCTAGCCCCACATCGACAGTTTTTCAGACTCACTGGCCTTTTGCTAGTCCCTTAAACATGCCACAGGTTTCACCAGCTAATTCCCACATAGCATTTAGGTCTCATTTAAATATCCCTTCTTAAAGGGAGTATTCCCTAATTTGCCAGATACATTTAGATTTCTTTCATTAATACTTATTGAATGCTTTCCTAAGTATTATCTAATTCAATCCACTCCTATGAAATAAACTGAAGCACAGCTTTTATTATCTTGTCCATAGTCACATAGTAGGTGAAAAGACCAGCTATTGTGCTTGAGCCCTTGCTTTTCCTCGTTCATAAAAGCTCTATGGCACTCTTGCTAAGACACCCTGGGAGAGCTGATTCTGGGCTGAGATAAGGGGATTAGGCAGCTGTGGAGCTGAGTCATATGTCATGAGATTGTCTTTGTGCCTATGTACACAGATGGGCGTAACTGCAATGCTGGAATGTGGCTGAAATGTGACATTCTACCAGGCACCGCTTCCATCAATAACAATGCTTTGGATGATAAGTATTACTATGGTACAGCTATAGACTCCTGATGCTAAGGAGAGCTAATATTAATAAGAGGATGATTGTTAGGTTGTATTGCAGTGAATACATTGTGGCAGAAAGCATTTTAATCCATTCTTTCTCCCAGCATCTGCTGTAGCAGGCTTTCCTTGAATGTTCCCACCTTTGCCTGGGATTTTCCTGCTTTTTTCAGGTGATGGAGAATGCCCTGGTCTTGGTGGGGATGTTGCAATCTTGGAACCATGAGAGAGACAAGGAGGACCCTGAAGACCACAAGCAACACAAAGGAAAGTTGCTTTCACTTCACTCTGTGTGTTCCCATGAGCGCAGGGAGAAGGAGAGGAACATCTGATGAGACTGAATCTTGGACAAACTTTGAGGAAGCTTCCTTTCTGCACACACTCTGATGGCATGATTTTTCGGGTGGTATGCGATTAATACCTGGGAGTCTTTTAGCCAATATTCAACTCCCATGCGTTTCGCCAGAGCTTTAAAAGATCCAGGGTTCCTGTAGGCTGGCTTCTGGCTCCTCTCACCAGGTCTCACTCCTCTATCAGAGATAGCACCCTGCCAGTCCTCTTTCTTTGACTCCTGGTACTCCGACCTTAAATATCTCCACTTGTAAATAACTTAATTTGTAAAATTGCTTTGGTTTGCCCTGCCTTTTGGTTTACCCTGCCAAGGACTTGCAGATAGTCCACTGCCCTCCAACTGATTTAGTCTTCAAAGAAGCAGTCATCGCCTATTTGTAGATGAAGACTTACCAGCACTGATACGTCCTCTGTAATTTCTTTGTGCTTAGAATAAATGAAAAGCATTGTATTAATTTCAAACTTATATAAAGGGTTTCCACATTTAATATAACTAGAGTTATTTCCCTGGGACTTCCCTGGGGGCTCAGCGGTAAAGAATCTGCCTGCAACGCAGGAGACATAGGTTCAGTCCCTGGGCTGGGAAGATGCCCTGGAGGAGGGGATGGCTACCCACTCCAGTATTCTTGTCTGGAGAATTCCATGGACAGAGAAGCCTGGCAGGCCATAGTCCATCGGGTCGCAAAGTGTAGGACATGACTGAAGCAGCTTAGCAAACAGACAGAGTTCAATTCAGTTCAGTCGCTCAGTCGTGTCCAACTCTTTGCGACCCCATGAACCGCAGCACTCCAGCCCTCCCTGTTCATTACCAATTCCTGGAGTTCACCCAAACTCATGTCCATTGAGTCAGTGATGCCATCCAACCATCTCATCCTCTCTCGTTCCCTTCTCCTTCTGCCCTCAATCTTTCCCAGCATCAGGGTCTTTTCAAATGAGTCAGCTCTTCACATTTAGGTGGCCAAAGTATTGGAGTTTCAGCTTCAACATCAGTCCTACCAATGAACACCTATAAACCCATTCATTCTATTACCTAATTTTGTTATCTAATATTACCAAATATTTACTGAACATGTAATGTTATATATGAAATATTTGCATACCCCTCAAAATCGTATGTTGAAGTCCTAACTACTAAGGTGACGGCATTAGGAGGTAGGGCCTTTGGGAGGTGATTAGACCATGAGGATGGAGCCCTCATGAATGTGATGATGTCCTTGGAAAAGAGACCCCATGGCAGAGACTTTTCTGCTACTGAAGGATACATTGGGAAGATGGCTGTGTATGAACTAGAAAGTGTGTCCTCAACAGACACCAAATCTGTTGGTGCCTTGATCCTGGACTTCTCAACCTCCAGAACTGTGAGAAATTTCTGTAGTTCATAAGCCAACCAGTCTATGGAAATTTGTTAAAGTAGCTTAAAATAGACTAAGACACACCCTAGGTGCCAAATACATTGTTGGTTATAGAGATACAATAATAAACATGATAAAAATCATTACAATTATGACTGCATGCTACATCGGAAAAAAAAAAAAAAAAGTAATTATTTGACATACAAATGATAGAGAAGTTTGCTTAATAACATTTAAACAATGACATTTGTGGGAATTCCCTGATGGTCCAACGGTTAGGACTCTTCTTTCACTGCCGAAAGCCATGCAGCACAGCCAAAGAAACCAAGCAAAAGAAAAAACAATGAAATTTCCTAATTTCCAGTGAAATCTCTCCACTTGCTCAAATATGTGGAGGGCAAATCCCACACCTAATGTGTGAAGTCACCAATATTAGGGACTTTTTTTTTTAATGCCACCCATGTAAAAATGGCAGCTTACAGCATGTACTAACATTACACTGTCATTAATTACATGGTAACTGTCTTGGTAGCTTAACATTGCTTCTCCGTGCACATATGGACTTACAGAAATTACATTACCTTTGATCACATTAGAAACAAAGAACTTTTATGCTGAAGACTATGTTTATGCTAATATATTTGGATATAATTGGGCATATTTGGATCAATATATTTGGATGATGGTTCATTCAGGGGGAAAATTTATCACCTTTTGGAATACACTAGATCCTTTACCAACATGAGAATAAAATATTAATTTTTTAAAGTTACCTGAAATGATACATTCTCTGAAAGGTCCACAGAAACAATAAAAACAATAACAATTGAATTGTTTGCCTTTGGTATCTCATTCTTTCCTGGGAATAAGAAGAAACAGATAAAACTAGATTAAATAAAGCAGAATGTACACAAAGTATGCTGTGTTGAATCCTGCTTCTCCATGACTGAAACTGTAATAAATGAAGTAATAGACATTGGTTGGCATGGTGTAAGGTACCTCTGATCCTTGGATATCTCCCCGTATGAAAATGTAAAGTCAGTAAAAACACAATTTGAGCTAGCTGCCCAAAGACTTAGGACATTAGCTGGCCTAAGCTGGCCTTAATAGAAGAGATCTTCAAACTTAACATCTTTTCTAAAGTACAAAGGGCTTTTCCTACAGAAACGAAAAATATAAAATCCACTTCCAAGCCTAACTCACAGGGTGGGTGTCAGAGAAAGGGACTGTTATGAAAATACTTAATTGGACTCTAAAAAGTTGTATAGTTATGAAGGAATTAATTATTTTAATTAAACAGTATTATGAAGATCATTCTAAGAGAGGTGATAGGGTCAATAACAGCATAAAATATATGCTCTTTCTCGAAAGTATTTGAATATAAAATTGATTCAGATCACTGGCTCATGGCTAAACTATCATTTTTAGATTATTTGTATACTGACTTTGGAAATTGAGCCAAGTTGACAAAACTCCTTTGTGATACTTAATCTAAGGAACATGAAATCCTCTGTGTACAGAAAAGGAACTCGATATGACTCAGTGGTTGACATTAAGTACAAACTCTTACCTTTTGTTTCACAAAGATTACATAGGAATTTTATACAGCTCTTCTCAGAGATAATGTTTATGGTATAGTGGTTTGGGAATTCATGCAGTGAATCCTAAGACAGTAGACAGTTTTCAGGCAGAATATTTTGAGATCTTTGAAAAATCGGGAATCAGATAACCTAGTATTGGTTCTGTGATGCCCACCAGTTTGTGTGTTTAATATTTCAGTCTCCTGTGATTGATGATGTCATCAAATTCTCTTTTGATGATGAAAGAATTGGACATTGTTACTCTAACAATTCATATGCCAGTAGCTTCTCTTTGTCATTACCAGGGGACTAGTTTTTGTCCAACTAAAAAAAAATGACTTAAGTTTCTTTCTTTCCTTGGGGATTTTTTAAAGGTTCATAATACAGTTTTAACTGGTGTATAAACAAAGTAAAACACAGGCAATGTAAGTGTAGCAGTTCATTGGATTTGTAACAAACATACACGTGTATGTAAAAACTTCTCTAAGATATAGAACATCTCCATAACTCCCAAAGCGATTCCTGTGTCCCGTGGAGTTACTACCTTCCCACACCCAGGAAACCAGTTTCCGGATTCTATTACCATAGCTGAGCTAGTCCCGCTGTAAAACTTCACATAAATAGAATTGTACTGATTCACTTGTTGTATTTGGCTTTTCTCACTCCAAATTTTGCAGCTCACCAATGTTATTGTGTGTAATAGAACACCTCCATAACTCCCAAAGCGATTCCTGTGTCCCGTGGAGTTACTACCTTCCCACACCCAGGAAACCAGTTTCCGGATTCTATTACCATAGCTGAGCTAGTCCCGCTGTAAAACTTCACATAAATAGAATTGTACTGATTCACTTGTTGTATTTGGCTTTTCTCACTCCAAATTTTGCAGCTCACCAATGTTATTGTGTGTATTTCACACCATACAAAACAGTTAAATCAACATGAATTACAGATCTAAGCATAAAAGCTAAAGTAACAAGTTTTCTAAAAAGTTATTTTATTTACTTTTATTGGAGGTTAATTACTTCACAATACTGTAGTGTTTTCTGCCATACATTGACATGAATCAGCCATGGGTGTACATCTGTTCCCCATCCTGAATCTGCCTCTCCCCTCCCCCCCATCCCATCCCTCAGGGTTGTCCCAGGACACCAGCTTTGAGTGCCCTGTTTCATGCATTGAACTTGGACTGGTCATCTATTTCACATATGGTAATAGACATGTTTCAGTGCTATTCTCTCAAAGCATCCCACCCTCACCTTCTCCCACAGAGTCCAAAAGTCTGATCTCTACATCTGTGTCTCCTTTGCTGTCTCGCATACAGGGTTATTGTTACCATCTTTCTAAATTCCATATATGCGTTAATATACTGTGTTGGTGTTTTTCTTTCTGGCTTACTTCACTCTGTATAATAGGCTCCAGTTTCATCCACCTTATTAGAACTGATTCAAATGCGTTCTTTTTAATGGCTGAGTAATATTCCATTTTGTATATGTACCACAGACTTCTTATCCATTCATCTGCCGATAAAACATCTAGGTTGCTTCCATGTCCTGGCTATTATAAACAGTGCTGCGATGAACATTGGGGTACATGTGTCTCTTTCAATTCTGGTTTCCTTGGTGTGTATGCCCAGTAGTGGGATTGCTGGGTCATATGGCAGTTCTATTTCCAGTTTTTTAAGGAATCTTCACACTGTTCTCCATAGTGGCTGTACTAGTTTGCATTCCCACCAACAATGTAAGAGGGTTCCCTCTTCCCCACACCCACTCCAGCATTTATTGTTTGTAGATTTTTTGATAGCCACCATTCTGACTGGCGTGAGAGGTACCTCATTGTGGTTTTGATTTGCATTTCTCTGATATGAGTGTTGCTGAACATCTTTTCATGTGTTTGTTAGCCATCTGTATGTATTCTTTGGAGAAATGTCTGTTTAGTTCTTCGGCCCATTGTTTGATTGGGTCATTTATTTTTCTGGTATTGAGCTGCATGAGCTGCTTGTATATTTTTGAGATTAATTCTTTGTCAGTTGCTTCATTTGCTATTTTCTCCCATTCTAAAGGCTGTCTTTTTACCTTGCTTATAGTTTCCTTCATTGTGCAAAAGCATTTAAGTTTAATTAGGTCCAATTTGTTTATTTTTGCTTTTATTTCCATTACTCTCAGAGGTGGGTCATAGAGGATCCTGCTGTGATTTATGTCAGAGAGTATTTTGCTTTTAGAGAAAAGCATAGGAGAATATCTTTGTAATTTGGGGGCAGATAAATGTCCCTTAGGTGACAGAAAACAACAGCTGAAAAAATGTTAAAGTATACTTCATCAAAATTAGAAAATCTTTAGCTCATCATAATATACCATTCAAAAAAAGAATAAGGAAGCCATTGTTCACCAGGGGATGCGATGCTCTTTAACTGGACAAATAGGGTGGGGAGGCATGAATAGGTATAATAATGTTATGAAGCCTATTTTAAAGCCCATCTCCATTCAGGAATTGCTTTAGATGGCTTACAATTAAGAAGGTGTGGTTGCAATAAACAGAGAAATGATAAAAGAAGAACAAACAAGAACAGAAAGAGACATTTGTTTAGTCAATTAGGTAGGTATTTTCCCATGACATTGTTCATCCCAGTCACTACATGAGAATAAATGTTTTACCTTTATTTTTATTTACATTTAAAGTAAAGTACTGATAGGAAGGGACTTAACTTCTGCCATTTTGCTATTTGCTTTCTATATGCTGATAGCTTTCCTTGTGTCCCTTATTTCCTGCATTACTGTCATCTTTTGTGTTTAGCTGATTTTTCAATAGTGAAGTATTTGACATTATTTCTCATTTCCTCTTGTTTGCATTCTATAGCTATTGTCTTTGTGGTAATCTTGGGGTTTTCATTTAACATCCTGAAGTAATAGCACTCAAATTAGAATTTATACCAGCTTGACTTCATAAACACACCAAAGTCATGTCTGACTCTTTGCAACCCATGGACTGTAGGGGTTGCTCGATCCATGGGATTCTCCAGGCAAGAATACTGGAGTGGGTAGCCATTCCCTTCTCCAGGGGATCCTCCTGACCCAGGGATTGAACTCCAGTCTCCCGTATTGCAGGCAGATTGTTTCCCATCTGAGCCACCAGGGAAGCCCAGACACACCAAAACTCTGTTCCTTTTCAGCCCTGTCCCCACCCCTTGTGACAGTTGATGTCATGAAATTACACACCTTTATACACTGCGTGCCCCAAAACAAAAACTAATAATTCTTTTAAATTTATTAGTCTCTTAAAGTATGTAGAAAACAAAATTTGGAGTTACAAACCAAAGTTATAATAATAATACTAGTTTTTAGACAGGTAATTTAAAAATATATGTATATATATTTATCTGTCTCTTTAATAATGCAGAAAACAAACAAAAGTTATAATAATACTAGTTTTTAGACAGGTAATTTTAAAATATATATATGTGTGTGTCTGTCTGTCTCTTTAACAACGTAGAAAACAAAAAGTGGAGTTACAAGCAGTTGTTACCAGCTTTTATAATTGCCCATATGTGTACTTTTATGCGATCTTTTATTTCTCCATGTAGGTTTGGGTAACTGGCTAATGTCCTTTCATTTCAACCTGCAAGACTCCCTTCTGGCTTTCAAAGCTTCTAATGAAAAATCTGCCAATAATCTTATTGAGGTTCTGTCATATGTGATGAATCACTTCTCTCTTGCTTCTTTCAAGATTTTCCCTTTGTCATCCGAAAGTTTGATTATCATGTGTCTTGGTGTGGGTCACTTTGAGCTCCTCTTACTTGGAGTGTATTGCACTTCTTGGATGTTTATAGTCATGTCTTTCATCAAACTTGGGAAAGTTTCAGGTGTTATTTTTTCAAATGCGTTCTCCTCTCCTGCTGGGGCTCTTCCAATGCATATATTGCTCAGCTTGCTAGTATCCCACAGGTCTCCTAAGCTTTGTACAGTTTTCTGCAATCTTCTTTCTTTCAGTTTCTCAGACTCCATAATTTCCACAGTCCTATTTTCAAGTTCATGGATTCTTTTTTCTACTTCCTCAAACCTGTCTTTGAATCTCTCTAGCAGATTTTTTATTTCTGTTGTTGTAATTTTCAGCTCCTGGATTACTTTTTGGTTTATTTTTAGATCTTCTCTCTATTGACATTTCCATTTTGTTCATACTTTATTTTTAAATTTTTCCACATCTTCCTTTAGTTCTTTGGGCATCTTTGACAGTTATTTTAGAGTCTTTATCTAGGATATTTTCCATCAAGTCTTTTTTTTTTTTTTTTTTTAAGGAACAGTTGGTATTTGTTTTTTCCTTCGAATAGTCCACATTTTCCTGTTTGCTTGCATGACTTGTGATTTTTTTTTTTCTGTTGTTGTTATTGAAAACTGGACATTTGAATCAAATACTGTGGTAACTGGAAAGCAGATTATCCTCTTTCCCCTGCAGTTTGCTGTTTTTTGTTATAGCTTTCAATTATTATTTTTGCTTTTTTTGATTGTTGTAGGCTGTCTCTGCATTAAGAATCAGTCTAACTTATAAACTTAAGGTCTTTGAAGTCTTTTCTGAGCCTTTCCCTGGGTATTCATGGTCACTTACTAATTTCCCTTTATATGTATTGTTTTTGAATGTCCTTGTCTTTAATACCTAGAACCAATGGGAGAAAAAGAAAAAAATGAAGGGAGAGGTAATGGTTGTGGACCCTTTAAGGTCCCCTGGAAGTCACTTCAACTGGAAGGGGAGGGACTTGCAGCAATGATGGGAAGTGCATCATTATTTGCCTCTCTGCACCTCTGTGATCAGAAGCAATCAGAGCACAGACACCCAATATTTGGAAGACAGGGTCCTTTTTGCCCACCCTGGCTTCTGCAAGCTATGAGTAAGTCACTCCAGGAACACATGCACAGTGGTCTGTCCAACGGCTGGAAGAAGGGGATGAGTGGCTGCTATGTGCCAAGAGCTGAAATCGATTGCAATTAACCTTAATCTGGGCTTCCCTGGTGGCTCAGTGATAAAGAATCTGCTTGTCAATCCTGGAGACTCGGGTTCAATCCCTGGGTTGAGAAGATCCTCTGGAGAAGGAAATGACAACCGACTCCAGTATTCTTGCCTGGGAAATCCCATGGACAGAGGAGCTTGGCGGGCTACAGTCCATGGGGTCACAAAAGAGTTAGACACAACTTAGTGACTAAACCACTGTCTCCAACAACCTTAATTTACCATTCAAGCCCTCTCCTGGAAGACGCAAGCCTTCAATACAATCCGGGGTTCCAAAATAGTCACCCCAGCAAATTCTGCCAGTCTAGGTGGAGGGACAGCTTCCCAGTGCTTCACCTGGGAAGCTCTTGAAAGTCCCAGTGTCCACCCATACCAACTGAATCAGGATTCCTGGGGTTGGAACCAGGCATCAGTATTAGCTCTCCAGGTAATTCCAGAAAGCAACTAAGTTTGAGAACCAGAATGCAGCTTTAAGTCTCCTACTACTAAAGAGAGACATAACTCCTATGTCATACTTTGAATTTTGGAGGCAGTGTTCCCATGCATAAGGGTATCCAGCAATCTCCCGCTTGTCTGATAAGTGTAAAAGCAGTGAGCTTCCAGTAGGACCTTGGACAGGAGAAAGCACTCCAGCTGGTCCATGATTCAGACAGTTGCCCTGCCACTGGACTCTTATGACCTTTAAATTTTACACATTTAAAAGGGTCTGAAGCAAACTGGGATGATGGATGAAGACTGTTGTTAGCCTTGATAGAAAACTTACCAGCAGAGGCCATCTGAATTTTGGAGTAAAGAAATGTCCTCTTGAGCAGGTAACCATCATTCCCTCCTTTTATTTTTATTTTTTCCTTCCTTTGGAAAGATAGGAGTTACTGTAATGTTTCCCCCTCTTCCTTCCTTGTCTTTTACTACTGATTCTCGTGTGAGCTAAATTTACTATTTATTTTACAGATTGCAGAACAGTCAGATGGGCTTTCTAAGGAACCAAAGGCAGAAGGGTTATTACCTGGAGATAGAAGACTCTGAGAAGCTTGGCCCTCTGATGTTAGCTGTGGATTCTGTGGTCTACTCATCCCTTCCCTGGTGGCTCAGACAGTAAAGAATCTGCCTGGAATGCAAGACACCCAGGTTTAATCCCTGGGCCTGGAAGATCGCCTGGAGAAGGGAATGGCTACCCATGCCAGTATTCTTGCCTGGAGATTTCCATGGACAGAGGAGCCTGGCAGGCTACAGTCCACGGGGGTTGCAGAGAGTCGGACACGACTGAGCAACTAACATTTCCACTTTCTGAGGTCGATTAGGTGAGGGAGGCTGTGCTAGAATTGTGCATAATGGTCTTGAATCCTGGTGGCAGGGAATAGTTTAGATATCTGGAAAGAACTGATTGACAGCCAGACGGCTACAAGTAAATGTCATAGACACTTTTAGTGACATCATTGCAGCTCGCAACAGCATGTCCTTCTCTGAGAACCGCCCCAGAGAGCAATCGACCCTCCAGCAAACCTGCTCCAAGGTGCAGCTGCTGAAAGCATGAATGGATGCTCTGCCATTTGGCTTTTCTTTTCCAGGAATTTAGAGTTTCAAAGGAAGAAACCTTGAGTCTGGAGATAGCTGGGGCTTGGTCCTATCTGCAGACCTTTAGGGGAAGTTCACAGTTTTCAACTCCTGAGGCCCTTGTACTTCCCCAGCTCTTGCTTATGGCCTGGTTGTAGTGACGTGCTAGTAAATTTTTACACAATCACTTCCTTAAAACACACATACACACATACACACACACACGGAAATGGAAAGGAAGAGGGTAGAACTCTGATTTCTAGTGTTTGCTGATTTCCATGGTGCAAATATTCCCACTGTGGCCGATATCAAGCTACCACATGAAGTCACTGAACAGGGAGTAGGGAAGTATTGCACTCAACAGGTTCTCACAACAGGTATGAACTGGCCTCAGTGTACCACTATCTGGCTGTCAACTATCCCTTGTATTCAGTAGAACTCTCCATAGCCTCCCAGGAACCTCCCTTTGGGATCTACACAACTCAAGGGGAATGTCAGTTCTTTGCAACGAAAATATCTTTAAAACACCTGGCTAGCATAACCACCTTTTATTCTGAACAGTTTTGTTGTTATTGTTGTTCTTCAGTTGCTAAGTCGTGTCCCACTCTCTGCGACCCCGTGGACTGCAGCATGCCGGGCTTCCCTGTCCCTCACTATCTCCTGGACTTTGCTCAAATTCATGTCCATTGAGTAGGTGATGCCATCAAAGCATCTCATCCTCTGCTGCCCCCTTCTTCTCCTGCCTTCAATCTTTCCCAGCATCAGGGTCTTTTCCAGTGAGTTGGCTCTTCACATCAAGTGGCCAAAGTATTGGAACTTCAGCTTCAGCATCAGTCCTTCCAGTGAATTCTCAGGGTTGACTTCCTTTACGACTGACTGGTTTGATCTCCTTTCTGTCCAAGGGACTCTCAAGAGTCTTCTCCAACACCACAATTTCAAAGCATCAATTTACCCAAAGTGTGTTCTAATGTTGGCTGATTTTTCACAGCCACATACTTTAAATATTTATAGCGATCTTCATTTCTATGCAAAATTCATATATATTTCTACAAACATGCAGTTCTCTCCAGGTTCAGAAAAGAATGTTTTTAATCATCTTTAGTGTTTTCATCAGCAGCAGTTGCCTAGGATTAAGTGTTGTCTTTGGAAATTCCTGCCCTCTGGTGTCCAGTATGGGGAACTACTTTCGTCTTAGCTGTGAATGTCGAGTTCAGTTCAGTTCAGTTGCTCAGTCGTGTCCGACTCTTTGCAACGCCATGAATCGCAGCACGCCAGGCCTCCCTGTCCATCACCAACTCCCGGAGTTCACTCAGACTCACGGCCATCGAGTCCGTGATGCCATCCAGCCATCTCATCCTCTGTCGTCCCCTTCTTCTCCTAGGCATGGCTTGGTTTCATTGAGTTAGACAAGGCTGTGGTCCTAGTGTGATCAGATTGACTAGTTTTCTGTGAGTATGATTTCAGAGTATCTGCCCTCTGATGCCTTCTTGCAACGCCTACCATCTTACTTGGGTGTCTTTTAATTTGGGCATGGGGTATCTCTTCAAGGCTGCTCCAGCAAAGTGCAGCCACTGCTCCTTACCTTGGACGAGGGGTATCTCCTCACCGCTGCCCTTCCTGACCTTCAACGTGTCATGGCGCCTTTAGGCCCTCCTGCACCCATGCAGCCACCGCTCCTTGGACGTGGGGTTGCTCTTCCCTGCTGCCGCCCCTGGCCTTGGATGTGGGGTAGCTCCTCCCGGCCGCCGCCCCTGACCTCGGACGCGGGGTAGCTCCTCTCGGCCGTTCCTTCGCCATCACAGCCTGGCGCTCTCGGCCACTGCCCCTGACCTCGGACGTGGGGTAACTCCTCTTGGCCGCCGCCCTTCAGGCATGGGGTCCTCCCGGCTTCTGCCCCTGACCTTGGACGTGGGGTAGCTCCTCTCGGCCGCACTTAGTGCACCGGTCACAGCCAGCTGTGAATGTTACCGGGGACTAAGAACAGTTGAATTGGAAGCTTTTGATACCGATCAGGGAATATTCCCTGGGTATAGACAGGTGGGTATTGTGCATATTGGCTCCCCATGTTTCTTTCTTAATGAAGTTCAAGGGAATTTCACACCACATTTTTCTAGCTCATCACGACTGACATTTTGAGTCAGATAACGCTTTGTTGTGAGGGCTGCCCTGTGCATTGTAGGATGTTGAGGAGCATCCCTGGCCTCTGCCCACTATACGTGCATAGCAATCCTCCCCCTACAAGTTGTACAACCAATAAGATCTTAAGACATTGCCAAATATCCCAGGAGTTGGTGCAGGAGTGGGTGTGAGTGTGCAGCAGTGGTGGTAATTGTGCAAAATCATCCTGCTTGAGAACTTATGTTCTACTCTGATGGAGGAAGTTTGTCCCCTGCATCACTGACCTCGAGCAACACTGAACCCACAGCTGCAGGTTACAGCCTGAAACTCTAGAAGAAATCATTCCAGGTACCAGATAGAAAGGGCTTCCCCAGTGGCTCAGATGGTAAAGAATCTGCCTGCAATGCAGGAGACCAGGGTTTGATCCCTGAGTCAGGAAGATCCCCTGGAGAAAGGAATGGCTACCCACTCTAGTATTCTTGCCTGGAGAATCCTGTGGACAGAGGAGCTTGCTGGGCTACAGTCCATGGGGTCACAAAGAGTTGGAGAATTGGACACGACAGAGGGACTATCACCTCTCACTCTGACCAGGTAGAAAAGCATCTGCTTTGTAGTAGGACACAGAGTCCACAATCAAAAACATTTTTCTTGATTGCAAAAAAGCACTTCTTATGAGGCATGGCTCGAGTGGAGGTGATGATTCATTTATTCATCCATCTAATAGACACTCTTTTAGCAGTGTCTGTGAGCCAGGTGATGTAATGGGTGCTGGAGCTCACGGAAAGGCAGACTTTAAGGAACTAACAATTCTAGAAGGGTTCGTTCAGTGGGGATATTTTTAGTTCTAAGAGAAACCTGATTCCAAGTGTCTTAATGATGGGACTTTGTTGGCTCACACATTCAAGAGCCCACAGGCCATGCAGGCTTTAGATAAGGCTGGAGCCCCTGGCTCAGGGCTGTCATGGAGGACTGCGGTAGCTTCAGTGTCTCTGCTCCTAGGATCCTATTGTCAATTTCATCCTAAGGCTGACCTACCTTGTGGTCCCCAAAAGTGTTGCATGCATGCTAAGTCACGTACAACTCTATATGACTCTATGGACAGTAGCCCACCGGGCTTCTCTGTCCTTGGGATTCTCCTGGGAAGAATACTGGAGTGGGTTGCCATTTTCTCCTCCAGGGGATCTTCCCAACCCAGGGATCAAACCCGCGTCCCTTACGGTTACCTGCATTGGCAGGTGGCTTCTTTACCACTAACGCCACCTGGGAAGCCAGACGTGTTAGCAGCTTCTAATGTCATCAGTATCATCCTAATGCATCCACATTGCCAGTAAAAGGCCTGAGATTCAACTTGATTGGACTAGTTTAGATCATCTGCCCACCGGGGGGGTGGGGGGGGGAGGGAAAATGTTGATTAGCATAGTCTGGGTCACTTGGTCCAACCATGGCATTAGTTCCCATAGAAACCACATAGACTCTACGAAGGAGATAAAGCGAGAAAGAAAGGCACAGATGCTGGGCAAATGTGCAGCTCCCAACTAGCCAAAGCCCTTTCAAGCTCTTTGCTGCTTTTCACACAGGCTCTTCTATGAGATTTCATCCAGGGTCTCCCTAAAAGCCTCAAAATAGTCCTCCGTGCTTCGTACCTGCTGTTCCTCCCTCTGAAACCTCATTCCATTTCCACTTCTCAGTGATCCCTTTCTCTTCTCTCAATGCTTAATTCAGAAGCAGCCCCTCTGAGACTGTTTCCACCTCCCAGACCTTCTCTCCTCTGTACCCCCTCAGCCCTTGAACTTCCCTGAGCCTCGTATCACTCAGGTTCGGTTTGAGTGCTTTCCAGCCAGGCTCCAGGATGAGTTTAGACCTACCGTCCGTCTGTGAAGTTTGAGTCTACTAAGTTCTCTTTCTTTAATGCTAGTACAAGAATTGAGAGTTCTCAGTGGCGATTCCTTGATGCCCTCGGTTTCAAAAACAAAATGGTTAAAGTGTGTGTGTGTGTGTGTGTTTGAAAGAGAAAGACTTGAGCTGTGGAAAGAATAAAGGATTTAGAGTCAGACAGCGCTGGATTTGAACCCCTGAAACTTGACCAGTATATCTCCACTTACCCTAGCTTTCTCTCTTTAAAAGGAATGCATCATATATTACGTATTCATGCCTTCTATGGTGTTTCACACTTGTGAGTATGCTACATGCCTGTGTTATTCATGTACATAAGGGACATTTAATAAATGGTGATTTAATAGATTCTTAGAACTGTAAATATTGCCACAGCTATCAGTAAATTACATGGTGACTTTGACTGAGAGGAAAAAATGAGTCGTTACAAGACAGACAAGCGATGACAGCCCCTCCCAGCCTTACAGAAACTTCTTTCTCTCCAGCTTCATGGGACCCCCAGCATGGAAGAAGAAGGCATGGCTGTCCCTTTCACCTGCCCCTTCACCCAGCTTTGCCCTCCAAGGCAAAATGCCTTGGCATAAGCTTCTGTGTCCCCATGGGGCTTATAGTGGCCCTGCAGGCACAATCTAAAGTTAAGAATGATCATAAAGTCTTTTATTTTTCCATGATACATTTAAACTAATTTAATGCTCTTGAGGTAGCTTTAGGTGTCTCAGGTGGCACTAGTGGTAAGGAACCTGCCTGTCAGTGAAGGAGATGTAAGAGACGTGGGTTCATTCTCTGGGTTGGGGAAATCCCCTGGAGGAGGGCATGGCAACTCACTCCAGTATTCTTGCCAGGAGAATCTCATGGACAGAGGAGTCTGGCAGGCTACAGTCCACAGGGTCACAAAGAGCTGGACACAACTGAAGCAACTTCACACGCATGCACGCATGGGGCAGGTTTAGTGCAGAAAAAAGTGGGAAGTGGTGTGAGCCTAGGAGCACACCTAGTTTTTAAAATATTAATTCTTATGGCAAAAATTCCCCTTTATTAGATTCTTCCATAAAGCATGTTCCCTGATACGAAATGTGGCCCCCTGTGTGGGGGGGGCCACTTGAGGAGCCTCGAGTGGCTCAACACATTTATCCTAGTCAGCTTCTCTGGTGTGAGCTACAGCTCAGATGCTTTCTATCTGTGTGGTTTAACCTTTCTGAACCTCACTTTGCTCATCTGCAAAATGGCAATAAGTCTCTACTCTGAGGGAATCACGCCCTCTTGTATATCCCACGCACCACACTACATCACGCTGCTCTACCCTGACTTTGTATTCATAACAGACACACCCACCCAGTCATGCTAGAAATTCAGCAAGTCTGTCTATCTGCAAAATGGCAGTAAGTCTCTACTCTGAGGGAATCACGCCCTCTTGTATATCCCACGCACCACACTACATCACGCTGCTCTACCCTGACTTTGTATTCATAACAGACACACCCACCCAGTCATGCTAGAAATTCAGCAAGTCTGTCTTGGGGCTCCCTTGGCCAGATATATTCCCCAGAGGTCAGGACTAGTAACCACCATAAATGGTTATGGCATGGTTTTCTCCCTTTGCCCTCTTGCCCGCCCTGACCTTCACGGGCAAGCCTAATCCTACTGGCACTTAATTACTTCACTGCATCACTTTGGGAAGCTCTATATGAGCAGTTGTTGTTATAAAAGTTAGCAAATCTCAACCATGTTCTTTCTATCACTGTAACAGTGCACACATTTTTTAGAAGGACCCAATGACTTTTTGAAGTCTAATTATTTAAAATTTTGTTACTGACAGTCCTGAACATCTTTGAGAGAAAATGCACAATCCATGACAAAGACCAGAATATATTGAGAAAATAATTTATTTAATTGTAAATCAGGAATTTTATTTTAGCTTTTTAACATTGAACTATTGATCTTTGAGTTTGTCCACTTGGATTTTAAATTTAAGTGAATTTAAAAAAAAATCAAGATCCTTTCAAAAGGAAACTTCATTCCTTTTCTCTGATCTTTGAAGAAACGTCATTTCTTTGCTTTCAGACTTAAACCATGAACTCTCCCTAGTCCAGAATGGATCCCCAAAAGCTTGAATTATACAGAAGCAAGAGTCCTAACTGACCTTTGATCTCCCTTTTCTTTTACAAGCCCACTTCTTTAGGATTTTTGTTGGTTTTCTTTTGTTTTACTGGGTTGTGAAAAATTTTGGCAAGAACGGAAGAGTAGGAGGCACAGTAAAACAGTAGAGAAAATGGAGGTTTCATTTAATCAAAGACGCCCACACTGCTGAGCATCAAGCCAGGGAGGCGGCTCTTTAAGTCAGTCGCTTGAAAATGGAAAGCAATGACATAAACTGGAACACGAGCAAAATATAAACATGCCTGCGTATATAAATGTTGCCTCCTTTCTCCCTTTACACTGACTTGCTTAACTTTAAATAATATATAAAATTTCATAGCTTCTCTTAGAGAAAGGAATTGCATGGTAAGGTGTTCAGTCACAAGGACTGGATCTCCCATCGCCACCCCCTCTACTTTTGACATAAACTCAACTTAACCATTTTATTAAACACGTCTGGTTGTTATACTTCAGTAGTGCAGATGGGGCAAGGGGAAACGAGAGGTTCCTTGATGTCAGCCCTGCAACATGGGGCTTGCTGGGCTGAGGGTTAGGGCAGATGGTGGCAGGAGTTGCCGACAGCTGACTGTCATGAAGCCCAGGTCTGGGAGATGGAACCCCTGGCAGTTCTCTTCGGTCCCCTGCCGGATTTTGTTTCCTCGGACACCACCCACTTCCTCTGGCCAAGGATCTGAAGACTCAAGTTCCAGAGTCCGGGATCCTGAATATGACTTGGCCAAAACAAGAAGCATCTTATAAGCCAACACTGCTCTGGCGGTCATAATGGGTGAGGAGCTGGAGACCACCCACACTGCCTGGATCCCTGCTGTGTTTATATGCCAACCGCATGCCCCGTGCCCCTCAGAGAAGGCAGTGCCCGACAGGGATCAGCTCCCTGTCTTTCTACTCTCTCTTTGCTTATTTCATGGCCAGCTTACTTTGAGGCTTTGTTTTCATTTCATGCTGAGCACCCACTGACTCACTCAGATTGCCTGTGACTCCCAACATCTTCACCATATGTATTGGGAATCCTGACTAGTCTTGGCACAGAAGCCAATATCCTGATAAGGAAAGGACATTGACTCAACCATTTGAGGATCGCCAAGGTAGACTATGTCCTAGTAAGAGTTCTCCTGCTGCAAAAGCAACTCCGTGTTGCTTCAGACCCAGCAGAGGCAGGAAGACACTGAAACCAAGAGGACAGCCCCTCACAATCATGATTTTGTTGCCAAATACTTCCCTTGGCGTACTTCTCTCCAGTAAGTCAATTGGCACATGTAGAATGTTTCTGGCTTTTTCTTCGTCTATGACATTTTTTTTTTTTTTTTTGGTTCAACTGATAGTGTATCCATTCCCCTCCCCCACAACTGAGAATAGGTAAGAAATCACTGGGAATTTACATCCGATTACCACAGGTTCATTCTCCCGTATTACAAGGCTCAAAGTTACAAGGAGAAATAATATGTACTTGCTGTGTTGGTCTTTTGTTAGTATTTTTTTTTTTTAATTTAAAATTAAGTGTTACTTTTCTGAGGAAGTAGCCAGAATAATACTCTCTCAAATTCAGAAATGTACTGGCACAAAGTCAGATGTTATTTCTAACCACATTATACTCTTTTGTCTGCCAAGACATCTTGACAAGCTTAATATCCGCAGGTAGGCCTATATGATAATCCCAGCAGTATTCCGGGGATAAGATTTTAGTGGGTTTGTTGAGAAGAAAATACTTGTTTAGATGGCTTTCATCATGCCATTGGGCTTCTATGTCATTTTTCTTGTCCTTGAGGATTCCTTTGAAGCATTCCTGGGTGATGTTAAGGACCTGAGTGGGTGTTCCCCCAAAAATGGCTGCGTGGTAATAAAAATCCCCTTCGCCGAAGGGAATGTATGCTGCAGACTCCTTCCGCCTCTCGTAGGTGAACTCATCGGGATCTGCCTTGTACCACCAGGCCTGTAGCTGGGCCACCGACTCACCCAGGGTCTCCACCCCAAACTTGTCTTGGAAGACCTGGTCCACGTCCATGCAGAAGAGGAAGTCAACCTCATGCTGGATGTGGGCCACAATGTGCTCCCCGATGGTCTTCATGCGCATCATGCTGATGTCCTGCCACCTCCTCTCAGGCTTGATCTCAAACACTTTGAAGGAGCGCAGAGGACCCAGCTCTATCAAAGGCATCCTGGAGACATCATCCACCATGATGTAAAAGATGACTCGGTGGCCAACCATGAAATGTTTATTAGCAGAAGTTAAGAACTCCTCCAAGTAATGCTCAATGTATCTGAAACAAATAAGAATGGGATAAATGTAATCTCCGGGATTTCTGCAGGCTTCTCCGGTGGGTCAGTGGTAAAGACTCAGCCTGCAATGCAGGAGACGAGGAAGACAAGGGAGATGCAGTTTCGAACACTGGGAAGATCCTCTGGAGGAGGAAATGGCAACCCAATGCAGTATTCTTGCCTGGAAAATTCCATGGATGGAGGAGACTAGCAGGATACAGTCCATAGGGGTCTCAAAGAGTCGGACATGACTGAGCAACTGAACACACACTGGGATTTGCTGTACTATTATTTCTGGCCACTCTCCACCATACAGTCACTCAACTTTGAGGAGGTAAAGTGACTTACCTGATGATTCTGAAAGGTGACTGGGCAGGCCAGCCCCTCCTCTCTCACTCTTGGAAGCCAGTCAGCTGGAGAGAACATGTATTCTCAACTGCTCTGGGCCCTGCAGTGTAGCTAAATGATACCGGCCCTTCTCCAACATCCAGACACCTGCAGTTTCTCTTGCTATGGCTGAAGGATGCCTACGTCTTTCTAATTCTGTGGTTCAACATCAGGAGGCCCAGGGCCTTCAGTTTTATAACCCATATTCTTCAATATCAGCTTTAACTGCAGTGAAGATGATCATTACTACCATCTCCCTTATTTATCCCCTTGTCTTATTTATCAGTTGCTTCAGACTTCGCGTAGGGGGAAGTGCGCTAGTCCTTTTTTTGTACTGTTTAATTGAGATATAATTGACATATAGCATAGTTTAAGGTGTGCCAAGTGTTGATTTGGTATATTCACATATTACAAAAGGGCTTCCCAGATGGCTCAGTGGGTAGAGAATCTGCCTGCGATGCAAGAGACGCAGGAGATGCAGGTGTGATGCTTGGGTCAGGAAGATCCCCTGGAGGAGGGCATGGCAATCCACCCCAGTATTCCTGCCTGGAGAATACCATGGACAGAGCAGCCTGGTGGGCTACAGTCCATACAGTCACAAAGAGTCAGACATGACTGAAGTGGCTGAGCATGAAGCACAGATATATCACAAAATTACTGCCACTGTAGCATTAGTTCGGAGAAGGCACTGGCACCCCGCTCCAGTACTCTTGCCTGGAAAATCCCACGGACGGAGAAGCCTGGTAGGCTGCAGTCCATGGGGTCGCTAAGAGTCAGACACGACTGAGCGACTTCACTTTCTCTTTTCACCTTCATGCATTGGAGAAGGAAATGGCAACCCACTCCAGTGTTCTTGCCTGGAGAATCCCAGGGACGGGGGAGCCTGGTGGGCTGCCATCTATGGGGTCGCACAGAGTCGGACACAACTGAAGCGACTTAGCAGTAGCAGTAACATTAGTTAACACCTTCATCGCATCACATAATCATCATTTCTGTTTTGGGGAGAAGATTTGAGATTTATTATCTAAATAACTTTATGAGTATAGGAAACAATATTATTAACAATAATCACAATGCTTTCTTTACATCATATCCCCAGAACTTGCTCATTTTATAACTGGAAGGTTGTACCCTGTGATCAACATCAGGGGGCGCTAGTTCTCAGGCATCTCTCAGAAACCCTAACATCCACTCCAATGTTATCCTGCCCTACCAGATGAAAGGGTGACATGCCCCTTAGGTCGTTTGGGGATGCCTTAAGACTAACCATCGCCACTCTCTTCTCCTTCTCTGGGACCCAGAGAATGGGTTATGGGGGACATGAATATCCTGCCACATTATACATTCACTTTAAGAGTTTTCCAGTGGTTACCCCAAACACCCATACATTATCCAGCTACCACCATTATAAGACCCATCCAAATACCAGAGCAAACACCCTCTGATTTAAACTTATTTTAACTATCTCATTCCCTTTTCTAGTAGATTTTAATTATTAGAGCATTTTCAGGCTCACAGCAATATGGAGCTGAAATTGCAGAGTTCTCATATACCCGCAGGCTTCCTACTCCTTCCCACAGCTTCCCCCACTATCATTGTCCAGCACCCACTGCAGTTTATGAACCCAGACTGACACATCATCAGCACACCAAATCGACCCTTTACATCAAAATTCACTCTTGGTTGTGTATATTCTATGGGTTTTGACAAATATATAATGACAAGTATTTTTCACTATGTATGATATCATACAGAGTATTTTCACTGCCCTAAAAATTCTGTGTTCTGCCCATTCATCCATTCCCCTTTGCCGACCCTTGGCAACTACTGATCTTTTTACTGTCTCCATAGTTTTGCCTTTTCCAGAAAGTTACGAGGTTGGAATCTGACAGTAAGTAGTCTTTTCAGATTGATTTCTTTTGCTTAATAATATGCATTTAAGGTTCCTCTATCTCTTCCATGGCTTGATAGATTTTGTGTTTTTTGCACTGATAATATATTCTACCACTTGACGTGCCAACAGTTTTATTAATCCATTCACCTACTAAAGGACATCTTAGTTATTTCCAAGTTTTAGAAACTATGAATAAAGCTGCTATAAACATCTGTATGTAAGTTTTTGTGTGGATATAAAGTTTCAGCTTTTTTTGGTGAATGCCAAGGATGCAATTGCCAGACTATATGATAAGAACGTGTTCAGCTTTCTTCCAAAGCAGCTGAACCATCTTGCCTTCTCGCCAGCAGTGAATCAGAGTTCTTCTTGCTCCATATTTTTGCCAGCAGTTTGGGGAAAACAGTTGTTGTCAGTGTTTTGGACTTAGGTCCTTCTAATAGATGTGGTATTTTAGCTATTTACTTATTCATTCAAAAAACACGTTCATGTCTTTTGTGAGCCAAACTACACACTATCCTGGGACAGCATGGGGAAGATAGAGAAGGAAAGGAGGAGTTGGCTTAACATAACTTGCATCACCCCCAGACTCATGCTCAGCGGATGTGGACTAAGTTTAATTTGCTGATCACACTCACGGCCAGTTATGACATTTTGTGAGTAATAATAACTGGCATTTGTTTTTGCTCCTTAGTTGCAGTTAGGATTCCCATTCATTTCTACAAAAATAAACTGTGGTTCTAATATTGGTCTCTGGAAAAACCCCGGGGCTTACAGTAGAATATATCTGAGCAATATAAAGAGGGACTTTGCCATGGCTCTGGAAAAAATCTATTGTGCCCTGAAGCTTGGGAGACAATCCTAGGGGGAGGGCAGGGGGCCCTTGTGAGGTTTAACATTATTTAGAGATGAAAGCATTGCAATTGGCTCCGGGCACTGTTATTTGAAAACAAACCAAACATCACACCTCCTAAAAGTCCAGATCCACTCTTGGGAGGATTTATTGCTGCAGAGTACAAGCAGTCTCCTCCTGCCTCCAAGAGGAGAGCTCAGGGTTTTCACCAGGGTGTACAATTTACTGTTTGTTTCTGTGAAGCTGCGAATACGAGGCTGAAGCCATTGTGGAGCCTCAGGCCACATTCTGTTCTTTGCGGAAACATCAGGAGTAAGTCAGTCTATAGGGTGGCTGGCTTGTCCCCTCTCATACCAAAGGATGAGGTGAGCTAAGCATCTGCTCCAGACTCACAACAGTACAGATTCTTCCAGTAAAAATGTCAAAACTCCAGAGTCACCCTTCTCCATCAGAGGTGCCCCTGGGATCAGCACAGGTGGTGACATCTGGACTTGACCGGTACAATGAGGGCGATGGCTTCTGGGCCCTGGGCTGGGGACGGTCTTGGGAGTGAAGACGCACAGATCCTCACTCAGATCAACCTGGGCCTTCACCGCTGTCTGTACAAGCAAGCAATCAACTTTCCATGTGGCGCTCGGAAAAGATACAGATGGGAAGGCCCATGGAGGGGGCTTGCGGGGAGGAGGCTAATAGGAAAAGTAAACTTTTGTTTTCGTTTTAATAAAGAAAAAAAAAAATCTCCGAAAGAACAAAATGGGTTATATTTTAAACTAATATCACAGCTCTGACTTTTAAGTAAGAATGATTGTAGTTTGGGGAGAAATGTCGTTCTAAACAAGGAAATGGAAGCAGAAACAGGAACCCATCCAACCTCTGGAAGAAGAAGTTCTGGTTGGCCAGATCTCCGGGGGCCAAAGCCTCTAGGAGGAGAAGGGCAGAGGCAGCTGCGGAAGCCCGGGCAGAGTGGTCAGCCAGGCTGACGTGGGGAAGCTCCGCGCTTAGTCACTTCTGTCCTTGGTTCTCAGTTGGGGTCTTGAGCGCATGGGAGAAACAATGACACACGTTCGGGCTGATTAATAGCTGGCATTTTTGGAATTCCCAGAGAGGGCCGTGGAGGTCAGGGTGGAGGCGGCGCTGGGTGTGCTGGAAACTCCAGGCCCAGTGAGTGTGGCAGACACTCTAACCGGCAACCAAGGCCTCGCTCAGGTGGGAAGCTGTCCACTCCCATCCACTGTCTTGTTCTCAGCCTCTTGGGGCCTCAGCAAAAAGGAGCCTGAAACAGTCCTATTACTCCATTCTCCTGTCTGATGATTCAGACACGTCCATGAACAGCCTCCGTGAGCCCAGGGAGCCCCTCACCAACCCTCTGACAGTGGGACAAAGGAAAAGTCAAGGTTACTTTTATTAGCGACACCTACCTTCCGACGGCGAAAACCGTCAGGCCGACGGTAATTTTCTGCTTGGCGTAATAATCGTCTAAGACGGCTCTGTTGTAAGTGCCTTCCCACACCACGGGCGCCTTCCAATCCGTCATGGTCACAACCTCAGGGCGTTTACTGGTGAAAAAACAGAGTCCATGAGTCAGATGGCCTTGCTAAGGTGGGGCAGAGACATCTGATGGAAAACGGCTCAGCCGTGGCTGGTGGTAACCATCCTTGAATCCTGATAGAAGTTTAAGCCCAACAGTCGGCTGGCGGTGTGACGTCTGTGGCATCTTCTGGGTGAGGAACAGGAGACGGTGGCCCAGGTGCCTTAGCAGGGGCCCTAGGGGGGTCTTACCTGTACAGCTCATGCCCTCTGTCCCCCTTTCCTGCTTCCCTTATCCTCATCTTCCTTCAATATCCCACTCCCATCTCCCCAGCCCCTTCCTAAGCTGCCAGTGGCATCTTTAGACCTTATTTATCCCAATGGGTGCTATCTGACCCAGAGAAAGCCCTGATGCTTGACGCAGGGGGACAAGACAGTGACATTAGAGCTGAAAGAGGAAGAAGCTGTTTCAATCTGCCTTTTGCCAGAAAGGAATTTTTGGTTGTAACCTGGGTATAGGACTAAGGGGTTTCTGGTGTCATCGTTCATTTGACATACAAGGAGTAGACAGTCACTAAGAAAGGATCCTGCAGGCTCACAATAGCCAGGGATGAAACACGGGGACCCTGGCTGTCACCTCTCTCAGATCATGTTTCCTCTTTACAAAGCTGGGGGTGGGGGAGGGGGGTGTTCTGTGCACTCAGCACACTTGAAAGGGACTTGGCAAAGCCAACACAAACACAGGAAGCAATGTAAGAGCGAAGACAAACCAACAAACTGTAAAGAGTAAATGCAGAAAGGCTGAGCAGCGGCTGGGGCCCAGGCTAAGGCAGGGATGGGGTGGGGACTCAGCTCCAGCCCCACTGGGGTTTGCAAGTGACTGCCCTTCCCTGACGGGAAGTGGAGACTGAAGCACAGTCATTTAGAGTAACCCCTGTCACACAAGGGCCCCGCCGTGTGCTTGCACTTCAACTGCGGGAGAGACCCCGTGACGGGGGAGAGACCCCGTGACTGGGGCAAAGTCTTGGTGGCCCCATCGGGCCCCTACTGACTGTGTGCAGGTGGCCTTGGTGAGGCTATCGAAGAGATGTTGGCAAATAGATCAGTCCACGGAGAACTTCCTCTCTCCCTCGCACATGGGTGGAGAGTGGGTTTTCACAACACTGCCCCTCCGCCATGGGTGAAGCTAAGTTTTTCCAGGGAAGCTGGGCAAGGCCAGGTCACCCCCTCCTCACCCTAGCCCCCAACAGACACTCGTCCACACTTCCTGTCTTTCCGCCACCAAGCTCTGTGGTCCTCCTGTTCTAGAACCAACCAGGCCCTCCCACCCGCTCCTGGTGCCTCGCGGCAGGCCTGCTTCCCTCCTCCACACACAGGAGTCTCCTCCAGAGATGGGGAGGGACAGTGCCGGGCCGGCCCTCCCCGCCGGGTCTCGTCTCAAGCCCCACAGCCCAGCTCTGCCTGCACCCCCAGGCGTGCCGGCGGCGAGGCTGCCCTGGACCGCTGCTCCCGGTTTCCCTTCAGTTGTGAAAGCAGCTATTTTGGAATCTGCACCAGCCTGCATGAGACACTTTCACACACACACACACACACACACTTTCTCAGGTAGTCCTTGCAAAAGCCCCGTCATGTATTATGTTCTTTGTACAGATAAGAAAACCAAGGCTCAGAAAAGCTTGTTGACTTGTCCAAGGCCAAACAGCTAATGGAGGTGTAACTAATGTACCCTGGATACTTCCTATGGAACAAGCCACAGTACCCAGGGCTTCACCCTTCAGAGGAAGCTGCTATTTTGATTCCCATTTTATCAAAGCGGAAACCGCAGCACAGAACAGTTAAATAACTTGTTGGAGGTCACAAAGCAGCTAAGGAGACAGGCTGGAATCTGAACCCAGATAGTCTGACTCGGTAAGTCCATGCTCTGAACCACTGCATCTATTGCCTCTTGTGTTGGATATTTACTTGCTAGGCTGACGAACTAGGGTTAAAAAACCAGGTTTCTCATCATTTCCACTCAACTTAGATACTTCAGCATTTTTATCAGTATAGATGAGAAATGAGCTTTTGTATTTTGTTTTTAGAAGCTTATGGGATGCTTTTAGTCACATAAAACCCCCAGCTTTGTTAAATGACCAGGTTTCAAACCAGAAAAACCACACATACACAAACACAGGCTTATCATTCTATAACCACTATTCCTGAATGTAAACCCTCCCATATATTGTCATCTCACCCATTGCTGTTCTTAGTGAAGCCTGTCAGGGATCTCTTAGCCGTTCTGACCCAACCCATTAGCTAAGCCATGGAGCTGCGTGTGAACTGAACATTTGGTGAGAAGGTAATATTTTTAACAAAGAGGAGGAGGAAAAGGAGGAAAGGATGGTATTCTTATTTAACACTTCCAGGCTTCGGGGCTCAATTCTTGGCTTTCATTCTTTCACTGAATACTCAGAACTACTTTCTAGAGTGGGTGCTGTCCCCACCCCTCATTTCACAAATAAAGAAAGTAGGGGGTTGGAGAGTGGGAGAAGGGGACTACCGCTTAATCAACAGGAGGGGTCAGACCGAGGCACTAAACTCCTCCAGGCACTTCTGCTAAGTCCTTGCTCCCTGTCAGGCCCCGTGCTAAGCTCCAGAATCAGGGGAATGAGACCTGCCTACCCCTTGAGGGTCTCAAAGTCCTGACAGGTGGCCAGCCTGCCACCTGCCACCCTTCCACTGCACGACCACTCAGTTCTACACCTTCTAGAAAGGACCGAGTCAGGACACCAATGTCCAGTTTGGAAGATTCCTCTGAGCAAGGGGAAAAAAAAAAAAAATGAAAAAATATAGTAATATTAAAAATTAATGTTTCATTAAAAATTAAAATTTTCTATTTCCCAGCTGTTAATTATTAAATTCCACTGGCCATTCCCACACATCAGCGACCCTGACTAGGAAGCCAGATGACAGGCTGAAAAGGCAGGCCAAGCGGAGGACGAGGGGGTGGGAGGATGCTTGAGATCAGCTTCCTGGATGAACCTCTCCCACCCCACCCCGGAAAAAAAAGAAGTGACAGCAGGCAAGCGACACATGTGTAAGACCAAAAGATGTCCAAGGTCACCAAGATGGGGCTCTAGAAGGAGAAAAAAGCACCAGGAAGGACGGAAAACTGCCCAAATGCCTTCTTTCCAAGCAGCACATCCACTGTGTTACCTCCGCTTGTCGGGTTCCCCAAGTACAGGCCAAAGGTTTCCCACAACACAGAAGGGTCTCCATAACCCAAACATACACCTTACCTAGGTATTTGGTAGCATTTACACCTTACATACTTATTTATGGGCTTCCCTGGTGGCATCGTCGGTAAAGAATCTGCCTGCCGTGCAGGAAATGCAGATTAGATCCCTGGGATGGGAAGACCCCCTGGAGTAGAAAAATGGCAACCCCTTCCAGTATTCTTGCCTGGAAAACTCCATGGACAGAAGAGCCTGGCAGGCTATAGTCCATGGGGTCACAGAGTCAGACTTGACTGAGCATGTGCATACACTTATTAGTGGGAACACTGTGGTCCCCAGGGGCTGGGCAGAGGAAGGATTAAAATTCTATGAATCGGGCAGCAGTTCACGAAAGATGTAGCGTGCATACAGCATGTTCTTCACTGGACTCCTTCCAGGCAGCAGGACAAAGACAAGAGCTGTGGGGTGGCGAGAAGGAGATGATGTAGGAAGAATTAACAGAACATGCTAATGGATTAGACTGTAGGATGGATGAAGGAAAGAGTGAAGGATGAATTGGAGAGGTCCCCTGGACTCTGACTTAAATAGGAATGAGAAGAATGGGGGTGGGGTGAATCAAAAACTCTGTGAGACACACAGACAGTTAGACATAAGCGGGGGCTCAGAGAAAACCTTTGGACTGAAGATGCAAATGCAGGAGTCATCCTCCCACGGATGGTGTCTAATGCCATGGAAATGGATGAGAGCACGTTGGAAGATAGTATAAAGAAAAGAGATGAGGATACTGGACTCAACCTCCAGAAGCTAATACTTGAGACTTGGGAAGACGGAAGGGCCCCATTAAAGAGACTGAGAAAGGAGGAGGAAAATTAAGAGAATGTGATGATATGAGACCAAGAGATATTGATATAAAAAATGTATCTACAATATACTTCAACATGCTTCTGGTAGTTTACAGAAAAGGATACATTTCTATAAATATGTTATCTGTGAATTCAGTTGTTCATCTTTCATTCATTTATGCAAGAAATATACTTTAGTGCCCTTAGAAGGCTTAGATTTGGTGTCACTACAAATCAATATTCGTTAAATATCTGCTCATCATTCATTTGGAGGGCAATGGAGAGAGTGACAGTTGCTGGTTGTGATCTGTTTCTCCTCTCTGACCAGAGTAATCCAGCCCCAGCCCCCGCCTCCAGGTCCCACTCGGAAAAGCAGAAGTACCACAGTGAAAGTGTACCACCCTCCTTTGAAGTAAGCTTGGTGACTATATCACTAGCTCATCTAGCTGGCCATTGCGAGGGCTCTCACCCTCCTTACACACACACACATATACCTAAGGGGCTTATCAAACCACAGTGCTTCCATATTCTTACATTTCCAGGAATGGTTTAGCATCCCAGAGATGGCTACCCTGTTGTCCAGCTCCTTAAATGATACTTTGAGGGGAGGGAACAAAATTCCCATCCTTTGACACTGGCATGGATCCTTTGTCCCAAAATGAGAGAACGTGCCAGAACACATTCAGTCTTTGCAGAACCAAGATCCCTCATGCTGCAATAGCTGCCGTTCTCCCCGGATCCTCCTCCTCTACGGCCACTCCCGCCCTTTTTAGGACTTCTCTCCCTCCACTGCCCTTTCAATGCTGATGTCAGACATCAGCCTGGTGCCCCATCCGGGCCTGCAGACCCCATTGCCACCTGTACGCTGAAGGCTCCTCTTCCTACATCTCCCCCACCTATCTTCTGCCACACTTAGGGGCACTGCTACAGACTGACTATTGTGTCCCCCCAAAATTCATGTGTTGAAACCTAAGGGGTGGAGCCTTAGGGAGAGGATCAGGTCATGAGGCTGGAGCCTTCATGAATGGGATTAGTGCCCTTAGAAAAGAGACCCCTGAGAGCTCCCTCTCCCCTTCAACCATGTGAGAACAAGGTGAGAACACCGTCATGAATACACTAGGAAGTGGGTTCTCATCAGACACCACCCCATCTGGGGCCTTGATCTTGGACTCCCCAGACTCCAGAACTGTAGGAAATACATACTTGTTGTTCATAAGCCATCCAGTCTACGGTATTTTGTTACAGCCTGAACGACTAAGATAGGCACCCTGTGAATCTCTGTCCAGTTGCCCCACAAGTTGCTGAATCCATACGCATCCCTAGTTGAGCTCATCGCCCCTGCCCTTCACCACTGCTAGACGGTTTCCTGGTCAATGGCACCGCCACTCACTGGTCTCTCAGGACTCATGGCCATCCTGGACAGCTCCCACCTCCCTACTCCCCAAACCACAGCCTTCTAGGTCAGGTTGCTCACAGCTCCTTCATCAATCTTGGCAAACACTAGTTACACATCTAGACCCCTACAGGACCGTGAACTTCTTGAATATAACCATGCAGATTGATTTTTCCTGTCTCCTATACCTAACACAATGCCTAGTACAGAAGTTCTTACCATGATTCACAGTAAGAAATACATCTCATATCAAAAACACATGCACAGACACATAGATATAGAAGCAAAAATCTGCTTAACAATACCTATCCTTCCTCAGGTGATGCCCTCTGATTTTCTATTGATTTCCATTTTTAAAAGGCTGCTTTTAACCGATTCAGCTAGTTTCTGAACACATTAATGGATAGTGACCAGTAGTTTGCAAAACACCAGCTAGCATATCATGGGTGTTTGATAAACATTTGTTGTATGCCTGTCTAAAGAATGTATGCATGGCCCTATGAGCTTCTGTAACATCACTGCCATTTTACAGACGAGTGATCTGAATCTTGGGATTTTCTGGCTCTGACTCTGGCTTTGTAGCTTTCCATAGTACCCTGTGGCCTATGAGACTCCCTTCCAGCCCCAGTATCGTGTGACTCTTCTGCTGCCGTTGGCTGAACTGCTGTCAGAATCATTGTAGTTATTGCTCAAACAAATAAGACAACCAGCCTCTCAAGTTTCTCATCTAATCTGGTGTAAAGGTCTAATAGATGCTCAGTCTCTGTCCCTCTAGTCAGGGCTGTTCCCCACGGCTCCGTTGCCTCCATAGCCCCCGCCCCTTTATGCTGAGCTATGGATTTACTGGAAATAGGGCGGCACTTCTTTTCTTACAATGGGTTGAACCAGTCCGATAGCTTAAGCTTGCTTTCGTCTTCCTTTCTTGGTTCCTTTTCTTCGTCTATGTCTTCATCTTCTTCATGGAAACTGCGGGTCATACATATAAAGGGAAAAATAAGCTGAGGAAGGCAAGGAGGCTGACCTATGGGATCAGGATAGTGGCTGAGGACCTTATAAAAATGGGTCCCAAGGCAGAGAACACGTGCACCAAGTGAATGTCTGGAGAAAGGTTCATAATACTAAACGTTTATTCATAAAGACCTACTTTTGTTGAAATGGTGCAGTACTCAGCTTGCTTATTATCCTTGCAGGTCAGCACAGTTAGCAATTTAATGACCCAACAACCATCAGGTTATTTCAAGAGGAGGGAAAACTAATAAAACAGTCCTCATAAAAACATTTTAGTTTATGATAGGCTTTCCTACAATCCCAACTTTAGCCTGAACTTCATTCACCCTCAACTTAAATGGGGAAAAAATAAAAACAAGACCGCCAAACTTAATGGGCCAGTCCCAACCATGAAATAGAGGCCTTGTGTGTTCTCAATAAGCCAGAAATACAAATGACTGAGGTCACTGCTGTGAAACCGTTCTATCTGCACTCTATAGTATTGGGTGGATAAACCAATCACTACGCGACCGCCTTACCCATTGTTAAACCATCTCGGAAACCACCAGCCCTTCTGAATGCTGCTGCCACTGACTTCTGGGTTTCTAAGAAATGAGGAAAAACGACAAACATTTTTAGAAAACGAGGCAGTCCCAAACGAGGGGATTTCCACACTCTTTTTATGGTATGTCATTTAAAATTTTGTTTAAAAAATCGCTCATTTGTAAAATGAACACAAGTGACGCTGCTGTAGCTGAACGGGAGAGAACGCACCTGACACCACCTGGATCTCCCCTCCCGTGGGCAGCCCCTGGCACGTAGCCCACCCAGGGGTCCCGCACAGGGAGAGAAGGAGAAAAACGGAACGACAAATTGGGGGGGACCCTAATCCATAAATCTGCGTCCTGGGTCTGCCGTTGACTAGCTGGGTGACCATGAGAGGACATTTTCCCTCTATGAATCTTGAATTTTCTCCTCTGAAAAGTCAGAGATAATAATAACAACAACAATAAGAAACCTACCATGAGGGTGGCTTTGAAGCCTAACTATAAGTAGCATACACACAAGAGCTTTCTAAGATGAAAATTACTGTAGCAAGTTGTAGTCTTTAAACAAAACAGTTCACATTTCCGAGAATGATCTCTTTGGCTAAATGAGGAGAATCTGAGTTGCTACAAAGGTCAGCAGTGACAGACGCAGGAAATCCGAGGGTCTGTAAACCAGAAAGAAGCTCAACCAACTGTAATTAGGAGCCACTTTCACCACGCACATACTGACGTGTCCACAGTCCCTGTGAGAGCCTCTCCAGGGTGGGGACCTTCTTGAAGGAAAAGAAGGGGAAGCCAGGAAACAATACCCTTCAGCTGAACAAATGAGGTGGTGAGGTATGAACAGCATAATAAAAAAGAAACATGCTTTAAAAGCCATCTCTTCAAGAAGTGCTTGAAGTAGTTTATGATTAAGAAGGTATGGTTACAATAAATAGAGGGGAAATACAAGAATAAAAATGAAGCAAGAGGAAACAAACATTTTAGTCACTCAGTAGGTATGTTCACATGACCTTGATCATCTGAGCCACTCTTGGAGAATAAAAATTTTACCTTTATTTTTGTGACTGAGATACTAGTTGAGGGGGTTTTTGAGCAAATTGCCAAAGTCATATGACATGATTTAATGCCAAGATTTAATACCAGGGGAGAAATTATTTCAAAAATCAAGGTCAAGGAAAGTTCAAGCAGTTGAACCTAACACTTTGCTCTGAGCTTCCTGGCAGCCAAGCCAAAAATCAAAAAATCAAGGCTTGCAGAGTCCTCGAGACCAATAATAACAATACTACTACACCACTACACACTAGTTCATCCGGAGACCCAAACTTTTTTCCTGATCCTTTATTGCAATGAAATTTCTTGCAAGGGTCTTTATACAACATGTGGTGGGTAGCATAATGGACAATATCTATCCTGATTTTTTTTATAAGCAAGGCAGGAATGTTCTCCAAACAAGACTACTTGAAGAGATAGATACTTGATGAAAAGCAAGGACAAAACATGAGTCATGGCTCTAGAGAGACAAGACTAAGGGGCTGGAGGAATACAGTCCAGACTCCTGAGACCCTTCCCCTTCACCTGTGACCACCTGCCACGTTAAGAATGGACTGTAGGGGAGTCAGAGCAGGCAGGGGGAGAATCCCATAGAAACCTAGAATTAAAAGCACTTACCTTGATGGGTTTATCCAGAACAAAGAGCCTTCTGGGCTAAAAGCAAAAGAGAAATAAAAATGTATCATATTACTTTTAATTCGGAAAAGCTATTTTGAAGCCATTATCACTGAAGCCCCGGGCCAAATTGAGAGCTTGGGTTTTGGCTACTTCCAGGTTTCCATTCATTCCACACGCTAGCAAAGTAATGCAGAAAATTCTCCAAACTAGGCTTCAACAGTAAGTGAACTGAGAACTTCCAGATGTTCAAGCTGGATTTAGAAAAGGCAGAGGAATCAGAGATCAAATTGCCAACATCTGTTGGATCATAGAAAAAGCAAGAGAGTTCCAGAAAAACAGCTACTTCTGCCTCACTGACTATGCTAAAGCCTTTGACTGTGTGGATCACAACATACTGTGGAAAATTCTGAAAGAGATACAAATATCAGACCACCTGACCTGCCTCCTGAGAAATCTGTATGCAGGTCAAGAAGCAACAGTTAGAACTGGACATGGAACAATGGACTGGCTCAAATTGGTAAAGGATTATGGCAAGACTGTATATTGTCACCCTGCTTATTTAACTTAAATGCAGAGCACATCATGAGAAATGCTGGGCTGGATGAAGCACAAGCTGGAATCAAGATTGCTGGGAGAAATATCAATAACCTCAGATATGCAGATGACACCACCCTTATGGCAGAAAGTGAAGAGAAACTAAAGAACCTCTTGATGAAGGTGAAGGAGGAGAGTGAAAAAGCTGGCTTAAAGCTCAACATTCAAAAAAATAAGGTCATGGCATCCAGTCCCATCACTTCATGGGAAATAGTTGGGGAAACAATGGAAACAGTGACAGACTTTATTTTCTTGGGCTCCAAAATCACTGCAGATGGTGATCACAACCTACTCCTTAGAAGAAAAGGTATAACAAACCTAGACAATGTATTACAAAGCAGAGACATTACTTTCCCAACAAAGGTCCATCTAGTCAAAGCTATGGTTTTTCAAGTGGTCATGTATGGATGTGAGACTTGGACCATAAAGAATGCTGAGCGCCAAAGAATTGATGCTTTTGAACTGTGGTGTTGGTGAAGACTCTTGAGAGTCCCTTGGACTGCAAGGAGACCCAACCAGTCCATCCTAAATGAAATCAATCCTGAATATTCATTGGAAGGACTGATGCTGAAACTGAAGCTCCAATACTTTGGCCACCTGATGCAAAGAACTAACTCACTGGAAAAGACCCTGATGCTGGGAAAGATGGAAGGCAGGAGGAGAAGGGGACGACAGAGGATAAGATGGTTGGATGGCATCACAGACTCAATGGATGAGTTTGAGCAAACTCTGGGAGATAGTGATAGGGAAGCCTGGAGTGCTGCAGTCCATGGAATTGCAAAGAGCTAGACACGACTGAGCAACTGAACAAGAATGAGGCTCCTACCTTCCTTTGAGATAAAACCAATGACACCAAGGGACTTGGATCACTTCTGGATTACCCAGAACAAGCAGTGGTCAGAAGATCTCTGGAGAACCTCAACTCTTAGTTTAAAAATAAAAGGCGGCAGCTCTCCATTGTCCACGGTGGCTTCACTGAGGGAGAGGGGCTCCCCAGATGGCTCCCCTCTTGACTCCTAGTGGGGAACACCATGGCCCATCCCTTGCCCAGGATTTATCTTCCCCCAGAAAACCAATGACTGCCGAGCTGGCACCCTACCACCTCAGAGCCTCCTCAAAGGGGGAGCAGCCTCAAAGGGCATTTCTAAAGCTAACGAAGGCAGTGAAACCATCTGCAGGCATCTACAAGCCTGGACCAGTGCCTCTCTGCCTCCTCTAGCAGACCACCTCCCTCCAGTCCCCAAATACTTGCTGAGCCTGTGCCACATGCCTAGCGCTGGGAACACAGTGCTGAGACAGAGTCCCTGTGTGTTCTTGTGGCACAGACAAGCTAGTGGGGAGGGCAGACCCTATATCACACAGCTACAGGACTTCGAACTCCAAGGAGAGATGTTAAAAAAAAAAAAGGGGAAGCAAAAGTAACTAGGAGCACTTAACAGGAAGACCTGGAAGGCTTCCCAGAGGAGGGGACAATGTTTTAGCTGAGTTCTGAAGGATGACTAGAAGTCCAGGGGAAGAGAAATTTTAAAGAGTGTCTCTTGGAGACCAAAAATATATTTGCAAAGGCCCTGAAAAAGAAAGGAGGCATTTAAATGTGCAAGGAAATAAATGGAGAAGTAACTGGAGGTGCCCTCGCTATAGCCTGCTGTGGATTTTGCCCTTGAAGAGTTTTAGGCAGGAGGGGGACAGGGTCATCTCTGTAGGCAGTAAGAGAGGAAATGGGGTGACTATTCAGGAGGTGTTGGCAGTGGTCCAGGCCCAGGTCAAGGCAGCCAAAGAGATGGAGAGAGCGGAGGGTACTGACTTGAGAGATATTCTGGGGGCAAAGGGATAGGACTTGTTGTACTGGATTCTTCCACCGTTCTGTGCATGGAAGCTGTGCGCAATGGTTAAATCTTTCTTGCTTCCTTCTTCCCGTGAATAAAAGGGATAGAGCCTGGTAGAAAGAGTTCTGGACCTGGGTTCAGGCACCTGCCCTGGCTCCGCACCTGTCTGCCCCTAGCTGCCCTTATCACTGAAAAAAAAAAAATAAATGACTAATACTTGTTTCAGACTCTGCCTTCTGCCCCTGCTGGGAGTCCATCTCTCTTAACCAGAGTGAAATGCTTGCCCTCTTTCCACCTACAGTTACCCCTCTGAGCTCAACACTTGTGGATCAAGTTCTAATATCGCTTGTTTCTAAATCTGTTTATTGATCTGACAATATTCATAACAGCCAATACTTGGCCAGGGACTGTTGTAAGCAATTGACATGTATTAGCTCATTAAATCCTCACAACAATCAACAAAGGAGGTTCTATGCTTCCTCGGAGGCACCTAGGCATTAAGTGGTTTTGTCTAAGATTGGATTGCTAGAAGAAACAGTACTTGAACCCGGGGAATCTGACTCCAGACCTGACAAGAGGGGGTTAGGAAGAAGGGAAAGAGGAGGGGGAGGGCCCTCTGCAAACTAGGACTCGGACCCCCACCAGGCGCTCAGGACATCATTTTGTAGAGTCAGACTTGCCATCTTGTTCCATCTTTTAAATTTGCCATCTTGCCCTTTTCACCCTTCCCCTCCCAGAGACCTGTGACATTTCAGGTCCCAGCAACACCCACCTTGCAGAGCAAGACATTTAACACATATGCATCCTTCAAGGCACAATTCAAATGCCCCCTCTCCTGTGGTACAATCTGAGTATAGTGACTGCCACATAGCAGCTGCTCAATAAATATATGTGAATGAATGCCTCTCCCCCCACAAAAAAAAAAAAATGATCGCTGTCTAAGTCGAACATAATCTTTGCCTCCTTGAACTCTCACGGTTCCTTTTCTCTCCCTCTGATATCCTTCCTTCGCTATGCACTGTTGATATTGATGTGTGTACACACCTGCTTGCTCCATCTAGAGTTTAACCTCCTAAGGGTAGGAATTCCCTGGGCTTCACACTGTACCTCTCACAGCACTTGGCGTGAACAACCAGCTCAAGAAGGAGCCCCGGACAACGAATCAGATCTGAGCTCCAGTTAGAACTTGGACATAAATTCACCGCTGAGTCTTTTCACCTATTTGGTCTCCATTTTTTCACTTGAAAAATGAGAACCCTCAACCGAAGGAAGGGTTGTACCGTGGGTCAAGCTATATATTCCGACAGCCTCAGACCTAAATCTTCCTGAAAATGTGACCCTGAACATTCACGTTTAACACTGTGGAGACTCAGAGTGCCTCATCTAGATACACAGACTATGCAGACTAATGCTTAGCTTGCAGGGCTATTTTAAGAACTGGGGGGAATGCCTAGTGCACTTCCTGGAACATTCGAATGCTCAGTAACTAGCAGGTACTGTCATCAAAATCACCCTCACTATCATTATTTTATCATAAACGTTTAAAGTTTCTTCCATCTCTAAAATTCTAAGAATTTTTTTTTTTAATCCAACCTCAAATCAAACTCTGTCCTGGATGACATTCTTTCAGGATGCTCTATCGGTAATAGTCTCTCTTTACTTAGCAGTTGACGTGTGTGTTTGAGCTGCTTTAAAATCCTTTTTAGCTAAAGTGCTGCCCACCTAAGGTTAGCGCCCTCAGCTCACCTCACACCATCACAAGGCCAGTCCTCAGGGTGGCAAAGAGTCTGCTGCCTTTTAAGCCTCTTGCAGACGTTCAAATAGATTCCCCACGTTGAAGAATGATGTGGCTGCAGTCTGGGTGCCAGACTATGGCCCTGAAGAGCAGCCAGAAGCTGCTCTAGTTACTGAGTAGAGACAGTGTACCCAGCATGGCAAAATAAACCCTCTTTATGGGAGGCCAGTGCCAATCTGCACATTTGGGCCTTTGGCTCCCATATTTTAATTTTGTGAAGTACCCAAAATTTGGAAGTGTGACTCTGGCTGCAATTCAAAACGCCAAGGTTATCCAATCAAGCATTCAGAGCTCGAATGCTCTCAAGGTTACCTACACAAGTATCTCAGCTCAGGGCAAGACCCCAAAGGACGCTGGCTCTTCTGTTGGATTCTTCCAACTGCTGGAGCTCTTCCTTCTATTTGCCAAATCTTACCTCCGAGCAGATGATGAAGTGGTGGTGATGATGGTGACGGCAATGAACGTTTTCTGAGTGCACTGCCCTAAGTGCTCCTACACAATAACTTACTTAATCCAACGACCCTACGAAGCAGGTACTACCATCATGCCCATTTTAAACAACAGGGAAACTTACTGAAAACCAAGGAACAGAGTGGTGCAGTAACTTGCCCAAAGTCACAGAGGAGGTAAGTCATGGCACAGGACCAGCCCCAGGCGGCCTAGTTCCAGACTCCAGCCAGGATACTTCCTCAGCCCTCAAGAACAGGGAGCCCCAGGGTCCCTGCATCCAACCCTGAGTCATCTTTTCTTCGGACTAAGTACCCACAGTTTCCTTCAATTTGAAAGACCTGGTTTGTAGACCCCTTTAACATGGTCACTCTCTAGCTTGTCCTGTTTCTTTTAAAATGAGTTGTTCAGAATGAAACAATAATACTCCAGAAATGGTTAGGTCACCCTGGGGAAAACCAGCTCCAGTGTCTAGAGATTCCTCCTTCCACTGATGTACCTGAAGGTGCAGATCCTTTATAAGTAGCCAGGACAGTCCTACCAGCTCGTCAAATGTTAGAATTTAAGAATTGAAAGCAACATTCTAATGTTTATAGCATATTCAAAAGCAGAGACATTACTTTGCCAACAAAGGTCCGTCTAGTCAAGGCTATGGTTTTTCCAGTGGTCATGTATGGATGTGAGAGTTGGACTGTGAAGAAAGCTGAGCGCCGAAGAATTGATGCTTTTGAACTGTGGTGTTGGAGAAGACTCTTGAGAGTCCCTTGGACTGCAAGGAGATCCAACCAGTCCATTCTGAAGGAGATCAACCCTGGGATTTCTTTGGAAAGGTGGCCTTATTTATTTAAATTTATTTTTAATTGGAGGATAATTACAATATTATGTTGGTTTCTGCCATACATAAACATGAATCAGTCATAGGTATACATATGTCCCCTCCCTCTTGAAACTCCCTCCCACCACCTACCCCATCACACCCCTCTAAATTGTCACAGAGCATTGGATTTGATCTCCCTGCGGCATCCAGCAAATTCCCACTGGCTCTCTATTTTACATATGGCAACATATATTTTTCAATGCTGTTCTCTCAGTTCATCGCACCCTCTCCTTCCCTTGTGTCCACAAGCCTGTTCTTTGTGTCTGCATCTCCTTTACTGCTCTGCAAATAGTTTTGTCTGCACCATCTTTCCAGATTCCATATGAATGCATTAATATATAACATTTGTTTATCTCTTTCTGACTTATTTCACTATGTATAGTAGGCTCTAGGTTCGTCCACCTCTGGGTGTTAAGGTGGCCTTTTTGAAAGAAAGGTTGAACTATACTGATGCCTCTTAAAGTCAAAACCATTGTGCATTTTTGTAGCTGCCTGGGGAGACTTCTTTCTGTCAGAAGCCTCTCCAGCTGGAACCACCGAGGCATTATATTTTCTCAAAACACATGAAGCAGCTCAAATATTTGAGGTGAATCCACTGATGAATTTGAAAACTCAGAAATATTTCATTCATTTTGTTTTCCAGAGTTAAAGAAAAAAAAAAGACAAAGCACTCAAAAATTTAGCCAGGCACAAATGAATCACCAGCGACTCAAAGTGTATCTTGCAGCAAAAGTCAACAACTTTGAGTTGTTCCTTTGAACTTTGCAAATATTTTAGGACTGCAAAAATCAGGGTGAATTTCTCGTGGAATTCCTGTCTGAAATTTCTTAATGCAATTTCCATAGCTGGTCATATTTTAATATGACATTTTGGTCTTAATAAGACCTTACTGTTTCTGGCTCTAGGCTGCCCAGAACTGCAAAGCTATATAAAAATTGAGATATTAGGAACATGGCAGGAAGAAAGATAATTAATTCCTTAGAAAGTGCTTGAAGATCTAATGATTTTAAAGACCGTCGTTAAAGTCTAGGGCTCAGGGAAACAGGAAGGAAGAAATCCTAATTTCAATTCAACCTGGTGACTTGGCTGATGGAGACGTTCATTAACATCACTTTATCATGTTCTATAATTACCTGTGGATATATTCCCAAAACACAACAATGACAGTTGAGACAACCAGCATTGACAGAATCACTTTTCCTTTGACATTCATTATTTTCTCCTGGGAAAAGAAAAGAAGGGGGGGAAAATAGATTAAATATATCAAGAGTGGGATATGATTTTTTTCAAGAATTATTTCTACCCATGTCCTTTCTAAAAGGAAAAGGTGATGAATATTTAACAAGCGCTGAGCCGCATGTTCTGGGGTTCCCCAGGGACTCAGCAGTGAAGAATCCGCCTGCAATGCAGGAGATGCAAGTTCGATTCCTGGATGGGGAAGACCCCCTGAAGGAGGGCACGGCAATCCACTCCAGTACTCTTGCCTGGAGAATCCCATGGACAGAAGTGTCTGGTGGGCCATAGTCCAAAGCGCTGCAAAGAGCTGGACATGCCTGAAGCAACTGAGCACACCCGCATGCAAGGAGAAGGCTCTACCTTAAACTGCGTGGGTCTGCAGTGGCAAATAGCCAATGCAATGAACTGATGGGGCTGCCTGAGTTGCGAAAGATGCTAAGGCCACTTTGAGGCTCAGAAGGAAAGTATCCTGACTGATCACAAGGTCCACCATAGACATGGGAGAGGGTTTATTCATTTTTATTGGAGCACGGTTACTCTAAAATGTTGTATTAGTTTTCACTGTACAGTAAAGTAAATCAGCTATACATATACACATATCCCCTCATTATTAGATTTCCTTCCCAGTTGCTGCTACTGCTAAGTCACTTCAGTCGTGTCCTACTCTGTGCGACCCCATAGACAGCAGCCCACCAGGCTCCCCCGTCCCTGAGATTCTCCAGGCAAGAACACTGGAGTGGGTTGCAATTTCCTTCTCCAATGCATGAAAGTGAAAAGTGAAAGTGAAGTCGCTCAATCGTATCCGACTCTTAGCGACCCCATGGACTGCAGCCTACCAGGCTCCTCCATCCGTGGGATTTTCCAGGCAAGAGGACTGGAGTGGGGTGCCTTTGCCTTCTCCGCCTTCCCAGTTAGGTCACCACAGAGCACTGAGTACAGCTCCTTGTGCTATACAGAAGGTTCTCATTAGTTATCAGGTTCTCATAGTTATCTATTTAACACACAGCAGGAGCAGTATGTGAATACCAATCTCTCAATTCATCCCATCTCGCCCCTCCCCCACTTGATAACCTTAAATTTGTTCTCTACATCTGTCACTACTTCTACTTTCCAAACAAGTTCATCTGTACCATTTTTCTAGGTTGAGCTAATGGTTCCCATGGATGCTGGCCTCCTCTGACTTGATAGCGCTAACTCTCAGCATGTGACCTTGGGGAACGATCAATTCCATGGCTCTGCTGCCTCTGACATCCTAACTACGCACTCCCTCGTTCAGAAGAGAAAGCATGCTGGTCTTTTACAATTGAGTCTCAACCATTTTCCAGGTGGCCTTTGCCTCCCATACCCACACAGCTGGTGCATAGTAGGTACATAAATATTTCTTAATTGCTGCATGAAATTGTGGTCAAAGGGGGAAGGGGTGCTGGGTAGAGAATTACAGCTTGGGAAGTATTTTGATTTGGGTGGTTGGGGAAAGGCTCACTGGAAAGATGATTTTAAAGCTTCCCATGGGGTGAAGATAGGATGGAAAAGGATGGAAAAGAAAGTCCCATGAGAAGGGATGAGACTATTTCAGAAATAGCATCTATACCAGGCTGACCAGAGAAAAAGCTTCCTGTGTTTGGGAAAACAAAAGCAAAAAACGTGGACAAGAAAAAAATAGTGCAGTTGTCCCACCTGAGTGAAAGAGGCGGGGTGGTGGTGGTGATGGCCAGTAGTCAGAGGGCGGGCAGGGGCAGTCAAGAGGCTGGAAGGGCATGGAAAGAGGGTGGGGACCCACAAAAGCATCTGAAGCTGGAGAGTCACCCGACCCATCTTCAGTCAGAGAGACCCATCTGGGCACTGGGTGTGGGGAATGGATAAAACGACAAGCTAGACCATTCTAATTGCAACAGGGGAGATGGGCTGGAGACTTCCCTGGTGGTCCAGTGGTTAAGAGTCTGCCTGCTGATGCAGGGGACAAGGGTTCGATCCCTAGTCTGGGAAAATCCCACATACTGGGCGCTCTAAAGCCCTCGAGCCACCACTACTGAGTCTATGTGCTACAACCTCTGAAGCCCAACACGCTCAGAGCCTGTGATCCGCAACAAAAGAAGCCACCGCAATGAGAAGTCTGCCCACCACAGCTAGAGAGTAGTCCCCGCCCACCACAGCTAGAGAAAGCCCTTGTCTAGTAACAAAGAGCCAGGGCAACCAAAATTAAATACATGAAATTCTTTAAAAAAGAGGAGATGGGCTGGCTCAATGGTTGGTTTCATTCAAAACACACTTTGGAGAGAGAATTGACAGGATTTGGCGGGTAATTTAGTCGTTCAGGAGGAAAGAAGAAATAAGGCTTCTGCTTAAGCAGGTAGGTTGTAGAATGTAGTCAGATTGGTTGGAGGAGGAATAGGCTTGGAGGAAAATAATGATGAGTTCCCTCTTGGATGCGTGAATTTCAAGGAGCGTGTGAACACCGGAATGGAGACCCACAGGCAAGCAGAACTCAAGTCTGCAGTTCATCAGAGAAATGTGGGCAGGCCGTGCAATTGGGGGAGTGTCCACAGACCCAGGATGATATTTAACATGAAGGGA
The DNA here is from genome assembly GCA_006410635.1 of Cephalophus harveyi. NCBI lineage: Eukaryota > Metazoa > Chordata > Mammalia > Artiodactyla > Bovidae > Cephalophus > Cephalophus harveyi. The sequence continues at coordinate 212,321 of SJYT01060440.1, forward strand.
ATGAATTCAATTACCAAGGAGATAATGGAGAGAGACAAAAGGGAAGGAGGGCCCTGGGCTAAAGCTTAAAGATGCCGACACTCGAAGGTAGGATAGAGAAGGGGATGGGAAGGAGAGGACCAGCAGGCAGAGGAACCGTGAGAGTGGACATCAGGAAGCCAGTGGCATCGCCCTGGTGAAACCACCTGTGGAGAAACTGACTGCCAACATGGAGTCAGTCAGGCTCTCCTGTCCCACCCTCTCACAGCCTCTCACCTTGTGTTCTGGAAACAACAATACTGCTGACCTTGGTAGCACTGGTTGCACTGGGCCTTCGCACCTACTTTTGTCTGTCTTAGTTTATCGGTAGCCTTTGAGGACTTGCTGCCGCTGCTGGGAGAGAATAAACATGTCTGCAGTCCCTCCAGCTCCTTGAGTCTTCTTCCAGCTTCCCTGGTTGTGCCTTACCTACCCTGGGTCCAGTGAACCGTGTGAGTGGCAAGACATCACTCCCTACCCCTAACCACCAGCGCAGCCCCCTTTCCTTCCTCCAGCTCCCCCATCACTCTGATCGCATTGCTGCACACATCACCTTGGGAGGCGGCTCACGTGGCAACATCCACATTTGGCTCCATCGCCTCTGATCATTGCTATGAGCTTCCTGAGGGCAGAAGGGATGTCTTCTTATTCAACTCTGAATCCCCCGCGCCCTCAAAGAGCCAGAGGAGGCCGTCACCTAGTGAGTGTGTGAAATTAAGTGAGAAGGCACCAAGACGGTCCTTCATGGGACAGGTTATTCTCTAACTCTTTTCAAAGAAGGTTCTGAAATGATTCCTGGCTTGGATCTCCTGTGCTCCATCACCTTTATTATTATTTTCTTTTTCCTCCCTACTTTCTAAACAACTTTTTGGCCTCACTGAGTGGTATGTGGGATCTTAGTTCCCTGGCCAGTGATAGAACCTGCACCCACCCCTTGCATTGGAAGAGTGGAGTCTTAATCACTGGACCGCCAGGGATAGTCCCTTCATCACTTTTATTATTAAATCCAGTTAAAGAAGAGGAAGCGTGGGGTTACCAGCCATGATATTTCTTGCTTAGAAAGTGAGCTCTGTTTGGAAATGGAAAAGCCAGGGCTGAACTCAAGGTCATAACTCACCCTCCCGCTTTCAGATACAGCTGTGACCGGTGGTGTTCCAGAGACCATGAGAAGATTGACCTGCTGGGCCACAGGGACACCTCAGTTTGAGCTTCTTCCCTGTGAATACCTCGTGAGCTGGTACACAGAGCCCGGGACCCAAGGCAAAGTTACAAAATGCAGAGGAATGCTTGCAACACGTCCTGGCTGCTAGGAAAAGCCACTTGATTTCTACATCAATACCATGAGCATTGCGTGCAAGGAAAGGCCAGGGTCTGGAAACAAACAGGTCTGGACTGAGACTGTGGTCACCCCGCTCTACTGCTACGGTCCCTCCCAGGGAAGTGTGGATGGTGATTAGAACACAGGAGCCTGGGAGTGAAGTAGGGATCTGAGACATACAAAACTGGCTAACTCCAAACACGTAGCAGCTTCTCAGACCCTCATCTGACTCCAGCAAGCTCTGAAAACTGAAAGCCTGTTTATAATTCTATTGACATCCAGGCCCTAACTGACGTGAGGCTATTTATAATCTTTATCCCTCTCAGTGAGGCTGTTTAAATGTTTCTTTGTATAAATATTGATGTATTTTGTTATGTGCTGCTGCTGCTGCATTGGGACATTACATAATATATGATAAATACTCTGCGTACAAAAAAAAAATTCTGAATTCCAACATATTTGGCCCTAGGGATTCAGAAAAGGGACACTGGACTTGTAATGGACCACATTAGATGGGTTTCCTCGTCTTTAAAATGGGGATAAAAATGGTGATGGTTGCAAGAGATGGCCTCTGTAAAATGTTTAGCATTGTGCCTGGCACCCTGTAAATACTCAAAATTTGCCAGTTCTTCTTACTGGTGTCCATAAAATGGGCTGTTGGGAGGATCCAGTGAAGAAAGCAGAGTGCCTGGTACTCAGCAAAAGCTCAAAACATATTTGAGAGAAAAGAATAAGGGTTTTGGAATAAGAACATGCTAAACAATAAATGCAAATTGATGCAAATTAGGGGCTCTAAAGGTCTATCCATCTGTTCTGTGGGCAGCCTGATTAAGAGCTCGTTGGAAAGGCCAGGTGACTTTGATTTTCTTTGATCAAGCCCCAGCCATCTGAAGCTTTATCAACCCCACCTGCTGAGGATCAAACACAAATTTTCTCCCAGTGTAAGAAACGTTAAACAAACAACTCTCGTGGTAGAGAACACTGACTCGTACATCAGGGACACGCCCTCATCCCCTCTCCAAATGCAGGTGTTTGATTTTTTTAAACTCAGAAATTAGCCCCAGAGACAACTCTTGAAGCCCATTTTTAGTATTTTTCTTATTTTTTAAATTTTGGCTGTTCTGGGTCTTCCTTGTAGAGCGCAGGCTTAGTTGTCCAGCAGCTTGTGGGGCCCTAGGTCCTGGACCAGGGATCAACCATCAACCCCTGCATGGGAAGGGATTCTTAACCTGCAGATTCTTAACCACCGGACCACCAGGGAAGTCCCTTGGAGCCCATTTCTTTCTGGATCCTATAAATGACTTGAATCTGCTGACTTTTTGCTATGGTCAGGTGTCACTCTTGTTAAAAGACTCACAGTTGGAAGCTGCCCAAATGAGTCAATCTCGAGTCCTTCAGCAAAGCACCGGCGAGAGAAGAGTTGGCAGGGAGGCCAGTGGGTCTTTGAAAACATTTTCATTTTTCTCTCTGGATATGATGAGGCATTTGGCAGGCAGTATGGTCTCAAAGCCCTTCACTGATGTGTTTGTCTCAGAATTTTCAAAACTGCGTCATTCTGAAGACTGGTAGTTGACTATCTTACCCATAAGTAGGAAATGTGGGCTTGCTTTTAAACAACCCATTTAAGGGGTAGAGCAATGGCAACGGAGAAGGCAATGGCACCCCACTCCATTACTCTTGCCTGGAAAATCCTATGAATGAAGGAGCCTGGTGGGCTGCAGTCCATGGGGTCGCTAAGAGTCGGATATGACTGAGCAACTTCCCTTTCACTTTTCACTTTCATGCATTGGAGAAGGAAATGGCAACCTACTCCAGTGTTCTTGCCTGGAGAATCCCAGAGACAGGTGAGTCTGGTGGGCTGCTATCTATGGGGTCACACGGAGTCGGACACGACTGAAGTGACTTAGCAGCAGCAGTAGCAAGGGGTAGAGCATAGAATTAGGCCCTAGGCCCTGTGTGTGCTCAGTTGCGTCTGATTCTTCGTGACCCTATAGACGGTAGCACAGCCATGCTCCTCTGTCCATGGTATTCTCCAGGCAAGAATACTGGAGTGGGCTGCCATGCCCTCCTCCAGGGGATCTTCTCAACCCAGGGACTGAACCCGTGACCCCTGCATTGCACCCTTTCCTTGTTGCTCAGATGGTAAAGAGCCCACCTGCAATGCAGGAGACCAGGGTTCAATCCGTGGGTAGGGAAGATCCCCTGGAGGAGGGCATGGCAGCCCACTCCAGTATTCTTGCCTGGAGAATACCATGGACAGA
>SJYT01060440.1:216104-237387 GCA_006410635.1 Cephalophus harveyi
TGGAGAATCCCATGGACAGAAAAGCCTGGTGGGCTACAGTCAATGGGGTAGCCTACAGTTGGACACGACTGAGCAACTAACACAAACCTCCCCTGCATTGTAGGCAGATTCTTTACCACTGAGCCACCCGGGAAGCCCCTGAATTAGCCCCTGAATTAGCCCCTGACTTACATGGGAGAGTGTGACTATCTGAGTCACCTGGCCCCACCCCTCAGAGGATCAGGTTAGCCCAGCCAGGCCCAGTTCCACCTGAGCCCTCCCAGCATCTCTCAGCCCTCTTGTCAATGGTGTTTGCGATTTCTCTCTGAATCCAACCTACCACCCACACAGGCCGCTCCTGGGCCACTCCCAGAACTCAGCCCTTACCATGGCTTCCAAATAAAACCACCCGCACTCCTGGAACATGTGCAGATGGTGCTAAAAACCCCAGTGCATTTCGCAAGGCAGGGTCACACTGTCATTTCTCCACCTTCCTTACCCCCTTCCCCTGCCTCCTTTTCCACTTCTGTTTCCCTGGAGTGTCAGACTTTTCCATGAGGCCCATAAATTAATTCTTTCACACAGACGATACACACACCCAGGGCTTGAAAGAATCTCATCATTCCACCCCATCTGGTATAAGCCCAGGTATTCCTTCCCAGCAAAACTCCTCTCTGAAGGGAAGTCTAGTGGCCCTTGTTTTCCCCATCTCACATCAGGAGGAGAGGTGAGCATCTCAGCTGAATCACTGGGCACTCAGAAGCCCTGGAAAAGCCATTATCTGGGGCAGAGCAGGGGGAAAGTAGTGCCTTCCCGCAGGCTAAATCCTCCTGCCTGTGATTCGTGCCACCACCACCAGATGTGTATAAGAGACAGGTATTAGTGGTAAAGAAACCACCTGCCAATGCAGGAAACATAAGAGAGGCAGGAGCCATCTTCCTGAGTCAGGAAGATCCCATGGAGGAGGGCACAGCTTCAAACAAAGCAGGTGAGGGGGCGGGCGGTGGGGCGGGAGGGATGGCCAGGAACTGACTATTAGTCACCCTTCGGGAAACTTCCTATCATTCATCTTCCACATCCTCCATTGTAACATTTAGATCCAGCGTTCCGGGCAGAAATGAGTCTGGCAGCTAAGCCTGTGCAGCCCTTGACGCACACCCCAGGCAAGTTCTCTGGCTCTGAGCCTCTGTTTACACAGACAAAATGGAGCTTCAAATACGCCCCCCTCTAGGGTTCTTGAAAGGACAAAAGGAGGCCATGTTTATGCAGCACGTCCTGCAGGTGGGCAGTAAGTGCTCCACAAATGCAGTCGAAACGAGGACGCTGCTTTTTTTAGGGGAAAGATTCAGAAACACGGGGCTCCATCGGAGACTGCAGGACCCAGAAGGGTCACAGGCAAGCCCTCCCTGCCCGCGGACTGATGTGATAGTCAGCTCCACTCCCCACTGCCCCCAGCTCAGGGTCCCGCAGACATCACGTTTGCCCCCGTGGCTCACGAGGGGGAGGGGAAGAAGAGGAAGCTCAAATGGTACCCCCAGCGGCCACATGAAGTGGCTTTGTGAACTGAGCCATGGTTCCTCTGGCCTCAGTCTCCCTGTCCTTGAAACAAGTCCTGTGGACTTAACTTTCCACCACAGTCTTTCTTGATTGACCTGGGACCTGGTGAGAAATCAGCCAGAGGGCTGGAAGTCTCATTGCCAAGGACAGGTTCACTCAGCCACACCAGGCTCATCTTTCTGCAATAGCTCCAGTTTCCTAAAAGTGATGGTCACGAGAGAAGACTGCCAACCAAGTCACGTTGAGTCCACAGGTCAACTGACCTGGAAGCTTATGAAACCTCCATGTCAGGCCCCCTTGGCAAACTGGGCCTGCTCTCCCGTTGGGGTGGGGAGTGGTTAAGGCTCAAATGCTTCCCGGAGACGAGGTGCAGCCCCGTCTGGGGGAATCACACCAGTCCTGGGGCTGCAGGTGGGGCCTGGGGCCTGACCCCACTCCCTGCAGACCCAACCTGCCCCAGGTGGGCCTTGCTGAGCTCCCAGGAGCCTGCCACTGTGATCCAGAGAAGGAGCTGAACTAACTGCTGTTCTGCTCCCCACTTGGGGGTCTCAGGGGTCACGGTAATCCAGACTTCACAGCTACCTGGTGCCCATATTCCCCATCCAGGATGGAAGAGCTGAGTTCTCTGGAGCTCTGGCTGGAGTCACCTGAGCAGGAAACTGCCAAGCGATTCACAGCCATGGCATCACCAATAACAAGCTGTGAAGCCGAAAGAAACTGTTCTAAACTCGACGTAATAAAACACAACCTTTGATTTAACCTAGGGGTTAATGCTAGGGGCAGAACTCCAGTACTCTTGCCTGGAAAATCCCATGGACGGAGGAGCCTGGTAGGCTGCAGTCCATGGGGTCCCTAAGAGTTGGATACGACTGAGCAGCTTCACTTTCACTTTTCACTTTCATGCATTGGAGAAGGAAATGGCAACCCACTCCAGTGTTCTTGCCTGGAGAATCCCAGAGACAGGGGAGCCTGGTGGGCTGCCATCTATGGGGTCACACAGAGTCAGACACAACTGAAGCGACTTAGCAGCAGAGGCAAAAACTGATTTGTCTTCTCTTTGTCTCAATTTAAAATGATATTACAAAGTCAGCAAAGAGGCAGTCCAAGAGTTTGCAGCCAAAATATAACAGGTGCATCCGACAGCTGAGTAATACTAATCATTTTTATATTATCTTCACACTTTATTACAATGTTATTTTCGGGATTTTTTCCTATGGAGAGCATTTGTCAGTTTTTGTTACATGTTCGGATGTCTCCTCCTTTCCTAAACACGGCCAGCCTTCCATACCCATGGAAAGCTTCAAAAACCAAAACTCGAATTTGCTACGTGCAGGCAACTATTTACATAGCTTTTACACTGTACTAGGCTAAGTAATCTTGAGGTGATTAAAAATAATGGGAAGATGTATGTGGATTGTATGTAAATACTACACCATTTTATGTAAGGGACTTGAGTGTCCCTGGATTTTGGTATCCACGAGGGTCTCGGAACCAATCCCCAGTGGATACCAAGGGATGGCGGCATTTACTTCCACTTTGCATTCTTTTTCCTAAAGGGAGCCTGGAAATGAAATAAGCTTCTGGCCCTGCAACACTTGGATGCCCCTCAACTGAACCAGGCCAGGGCCTGGGCTAAACGCTTTACCAGCAGTCTCTCAAGTAAGCCTCATAATGACCCCGTTAAATCACTCTAGTATTATCCTCATTTTACAGACATGAAAATGGAGGCTCAGAAAGGTTAAGTGACTTGCCCAAGGTCACACAGCATAAAGCAGTGGGGCCAGGATTCAGGTCCAGAAAGCTGGCCTCCAGTGCTCACTCTTTTATCTCTTTTGTTCTCAGTAGACATGCAGGCTTACCCACAGATTCATCAGCCAGGTCTCTTAGGCACATCCTCCGTTTTGCCTTTCATGGTTGCATGAGTGGGTACGTGCATGCTAAGTTGCTTCAGTGTCTGACTCTTGTGACCTTATAGACTGTAGCCCACCAGGTTCTTCTGTCCATGGGATTCTCCAGACAAGAATACTGGAGTGGGAAGCTGTGCCCTCCTCCATGGGATCTTCCTGACTCAGGAAGATGGCTCCTGCCTCTCTTATGTTTCCTGCATTGGCAGGTGGTTTCTTTACCACTAATACCACCTGGGAAGCCTGCCTTTCACGGTTATCACTAAGCAATTGGCCCAAAGCTAGCCCATCACAGGCTTCCCTGGACCAGCTGGTGTGCCTACTCGGTTCAAGGCCCCTGCCATCTCCAGGTGCCTCCTATGTACCTGGCATTTGAGCCTTCCTTACTCACTCCATCCTGTCCATCCCTCATCCTGGTCAGCACAGCAGCTTTATAGCTGAGGAAACTGAGATTATAGCCTTTCGCAAAGGCTGAGATTGCCAGGCTTACCCTCAAGGTGGTGATGGGGGATGCTGTGTTTGAAAAGCAGACCCTCTGTCCTCCTGGCCCAGCTCCCGGCAGGGAGGTGGTGCTGGGGGTGAGGACAGAGTTCTGCTTTTACCCTAAAATCTCTCTGAACTGGTGGGCATTAGGGAGAGACGCTCACTGTTAAAAGAAACATGGTATAATTTGTGGGGGGAAAAAAAGGCACATGGAAGTCTGTTTCCAGTTATGTTTTTCATTATAAGGGTCAAAGTAAACACAGACAGAGGAAACTAAGAGACAAGCCTCAGACTAAATATATGACTAGCTGTTGCTCCAGTCACCACAGGCGGAACAACCTGTTTTTGGAGGGATTCTCACAATGCCCTTTCTAGAATTCCCTTCAGGAAATCTGAAGCCTGGGTCCAGCCAGCTTTTCCTTGCTGCCTTACCCAGGAATCATTGTGCAAGAGTTTTCCCAGGAGAAATAAGGCGAGGTAAATGAAGGGTCAGTGCTGCCCCCAGAGGGCTCTGCATGCACTCACAGGGCAAGCCCTCCTACCCCTACATTGGCACTTTGAGTCCCAGAAAAACCCCAGGCTGCAGCCCCACCCTGTGAGGTCCTGCCAGGGGCAGCAAACTCCAGCAGAGCTTCCAGGGACGGAGCCAGCGTCCCGCCAGCACCCACTTCTAGATCCAACGCCGGGAGAGGAGGACTTTGTTGTCTTCCCGAACGACTGGAGGATTCCAGCAAGAAGTCAGGGGGAGAGTGGGGCTCCTCCCGCAGGAGTGTCCACGCTGCAGCCGGCTCACCATACCCCCAGGGACCCCGACCTGGCAGAGGTAAATCATTCCACCGTGTCACATACCTCATCGTCTGCTTCTCTCCTCCCAGAGTAAAAGGCAAAAGTACCAAGTTCTATTGAGCTCCGTTCTGCAGAAGGAGGCAGGGCTGGGAGGAAGCGAAGGTGCAGCGTTCTGACTCCTGTCAAAAGAATAAGCAGCTGTTTCAGGAAGAGGGGGTGGGTGGATCCCGCAGCCGTCAGGGGCTTTGTTCCTTGCTGGTCCTGGGAAGTGGGCTGTTTATCAGGCCTGTTGACTCAGAGCTGCATGCCAAAGGCAGAGACGTTCCTCTCTCGGTGCCCAGGAAGGGCCCAGCCTCCCTCACCAAGCGAAACTACAGGTCCAAACTCAGCCTGGCGTTGGAGGAAGGAAAGCCACCACCCTCAGGACAGAAAGCAGCGTCACCCACTCCTGGGCGAAAACAAGAACCATTCTGAACCCGAACAACCCAAGTGACAACCACCAGGAACAGCTGGTGGAGAATTAAAGAAGAAAAAAAAAAATGCAGAGGAGTGGCTGAAGGAGCGAGTCCTCAAGACTCCTGCTGAAAGGCTACCCAAACGTACCTCCACTTGGAGCCTCTCCCCCACATCCTGTAGGCTTTCCGTTTTGTTTGAACACTATTTTAATAGAAAGTACTGAGATCTCCCGCATCATGAGCTGAGCTTTAAGAACTTTAAAAAGGTCATTGAGGCCCAGCCCTGCTCTTTGACTGAATAATGCTTAACCATTCCCACACCCCACTCCTGATCCCGAAATAGAATTATCCAGATGGAAGGGACCTCACAGCGGTCCCTTCAACAATTTTCAAATGTTGCATAGCTGAAGCTTTTTTCTTTTTAAGAAAAACAAAACTATAATCACATGCTGTCATTCTCAAAATCCTACTATGTAAAACAGGACACAGAGGGCTTTGGCTGATGCAGAGAAATGAAGCTTAAAACCCTCCTCCCCATCCCTTCCAAGTGGACCCAGATACCTCCTTGGGTGTATAGACTGAGCACCCAGACAGACTATGGAAAGGGGAACAAAACCAGACAGGGGCCAAGGACTACCCACCCCAGCCTCCAAAGCAGGCCTGCCAAATTCAGCCTCTTCCTCCTGTTTTCCGGAGGAAATTTCAAGAGGTGTGACAAGAGCTGGCCCACCACAGTCTGCAGGCCTAGAAGTCCTGCTTAACTACTTGTTTAAATCCTTCCTGCTGGCATCTACTACAACCAAACCAACCACCTCTTATCATTCCACCTATCATTCCACCCCAGGTCTGTACCCCCAAAGAAAGTGCACATCAGCTCACCCCGAGACGTGGACTAGAACATTCAGAGCGCATGGAAAACTGGAAACGACCCCACTGCCCACCATCGGACAGATCAGGTGTGACCAAGTGTGGGCGTCCATGTACATCAGGGAGAAGGAACCCGCTGCAGCCACTGACATCACCAGGATGAAGCTCCCACGCACAGCACAGAAGCTCTGGACAGATTCCATTTATTTACCATTCAGAGGTGAAATCAAGCCTTGGTGCTAGAATTCAGAGTCGGGGTGGGTGAGACTAGGAAGGGGCCCCGAAGGAGTTCCCAGCTGGCTGGTCAAGTCATTTCTTGAGCCGGGTAGTGGTGACACAGGTGTGTGTCCACTTTGTGAAATTCATCACAACCGTGCCTTTTCTGTGTATATATGAACAGTAAATATGAACAGAAACCTTCCTGCTGGAAACTGCCTTCGCTTGGGCGTTCTGGCTTCCCCTGAGTCTGGCTCGCAGGAAGCAGGACGCAGGGTCCTGGGTAGACCTGCAGTTTCCTTCTCGGGGGTTCAACACCCCAATTGTGAGCACCATGGAGCACCTCTCTACAGGCTCAGAGAAAGTCTGCAGTTGTAAATGATCCAGGCATCTGGACCGTGGTCAGTGGACAAAGGAAAGGGGGACAGCGTTTAGAGACTAAGGAGCTGGGCCAAGACAGATCAGTCCTCTGACAAGCAGCCCCCGATCACACGGTCTCCCCCTTTACTGTTTACAAAACAGCCTCTCCCTTTATCTCGATGGGTCCTCAGGCTCACCCACCCCATGATCAGGAAAGGGAGAGAGGCTCTGAGACCTCCATGACTTACTCAAGGTAACCAGCCGGTGGATCTTTGCTGCCCTTCCTCCTGAGCTGCCTCCGGGAGGACTCTCTCCAGGTTATGGAATCAGAGGCTCCAGGTGGGTTATCTACAGCTCAACAGAGCATGTAAAACTGGAAGGCAGATTCATCTTCCAGGAGATCCAACAGGATCTTTCTTTTTCCCTAAAGCAACCTGAGGCTAAGGACTCTCCAAACAATGGAACGCATACCTGTGGTCATTCTTTAATTGGGAGGCAGGGAACTAGAGCAAGTAAGCCTCAGGCCATGTCGCTCCACAGATCAAAGGAGGCCAGAGGCTGTCCAGGTAAGAGCCTGGAACCGTTCCCAGCCAGGCTGACTAATCTCATCATTCAATAAATCACCAAGGCCCCTTTCAACCCTGATAGTCCAGGGCCTGTCAGATGACCGCCAGCATTGAGTGACTGTCTCTCGGCCACACCCCAAGTCAAAGGATCACAGGGCCTCAGAGCTGCAGCCAACGTAAATAGGTACAGCCCAGGCGTGAGGTGCCCTAGCTTCACATCCCAGACCCCTTTCAGCTGGCAAACACGAAAGTCCAGATCCCCACCCTGCTTACCTCTGTGGGAGCACGAGGATTAACTGTTCCCGGGAAAGCTTGCTATAGACACAAAGGTCACAAGCTATTGCTATTTGTTTAACCCTAAATGTGTTCTGGGCAGTTATAAAAGACATTTTTGGTGATGCTTGTGACTGATCGAACAATCTGGTTGGTTTCCTCTTCTGTGTGTTGGAGATAATCACAGTCCCCACTTCTCAAGGTGGGCGAGGAGCTTACAGCGTGGTGGTTCTGAATGTGGACTCTGGGTCCAGGCTGCCTGGGTTTTGAGTCCCCCTGTATGCTGTACAATCCTGGGCAATTTACTTAACTTCTGTGTTTCTACAGCTGTAAGATGGGGATAATAGCAGTTGGGTGGTAGCCGGCACGTATAAAGGTATAGACATGCATATTACCCATTATTGCAAGAATTAAGGAACTGCTTCTTGGAAAGCGCTTGAGGTTCTCAACCGCCCATAGACTCTGCTGCTGTCGCTTCAGTCCTTTCCAACTCTGTGCGACCCCATAGACGCAGCCCACCAGGCTCCCCCGTCCCTGGGATTCTCCAGGCAAGAACACTGGAGGGGGGTGCCATTTCCTTCTCCGCCCATAGACTCTAGTATTCAATTAATCCAAGGTTGCTGCTCCCACAGCTTTACATCAGATAAAAATGTTGACCATGTAGCCTGGGTGGGTAGGAGAAAGGTAGGGAAGGAGAGGCCCAATGTCCCATTATCATTAAGTATTGCCCAATGTCCCATTATCATTAAGTATTGCCATACACCTGTGAGCATCAGCGCTGAAATGGTCCTGGCGGAAGCCCACACAATAAATAACTGCAATCAGGAGTGTTTGTACCTGCAAGTCTACTTCCTTGAGAAGAGCTGGGAAAAATGAAATCACGATGATTCTTCCCAAGCAACACCGAGCCAACCTTCTTGAGATCTGCCTCCATCCCACCTAACTCCAGGACAGATGCCACCGAAGCTACGCTAGAGCCCGCCCTCTTCCTCTACAAGCTTCCATCATGTGCCTCAGCCTTCTCCCCTGGCACCAGGAAGTCCTTCTGTGAAGCTAACCTCAGTTCTTCATGCTGTAGGTTAGACACTTTCTAGAGAAGGGAGATGCCGGCTTTGTTGACAGCTTGGAAGATGGGAGGAGCTCCCACCGAGGAGCAAGGTCCAGGTACTGATGGCAGCTTGGGTTTGAGCTTCCGACAAAGAGGAAATCCCCTCCCCCTCCACCCTCCCTCAGTTCTCACCACTTCCTCAGGTTGAGGACCCCAGACGGAAGTGAAAAAGCAACACCTGATCATTCTTATCACAATCTGGCAATGGGTACGAGGGGGTGCCCTCCCCGCCGCCCCCCTAGAAATTCTCACCCCTCCCTGAGCAGAGAGTCTTGAAGCCAAGTAGGCCAGCACCATTCCTCAGAGCCGAACCGCTTCCTGGACAGGTGAAGACTTCAGCACCCCTCAAGGTCAAAAAGTCATGCCCTGTGTAGGGCTCACTGTGGAGCTCTACAAACACCCAGACGGCTTTCACACAACCCTGGAGGAAAGTAGGGCAAAGATCACAGTCCGAAGTTGTAAGAAAGGAAACTAAAGAAAAATAAGAACCTCACAGAACTGTGTGGTCTGAGTCATCAACCCTGAAATGGAAGACAAGCTTGGGGTTTTTCCATAATTTCATCGCACCTCAAATTCTTATATCCCCGGTGGTGGTGAAGCCAGACCAAGCTGGGGATGTTAATGGATCCCCATTAGAATGAGGCAGGGGCTGTGAACCTAATGCCACTGGAACCCAAGAACTACTGGGGTGCAGGGGTGGCTTGTCTTCCATCTTGGTCACTTCTGGGTTTTCCCAGTACCTGGATCAGTACCTGGTACCTATCACCCAGTACCTGGCACCTATTAGAGGCTCAATAGATATTTGCTGAATGAATGCTGAGTAGAAGCCAGGGTGACAGAAGTGTGTGACTTTGACTGGGTATGATGCAATAGGAAGCAATGGGATCTGCAGAAAACTGGGGAATTTCTGCCTGAATCAGATTAAAATCAAATTTTCAAAAGAGAGAAAAAATAATGGGACTTCCCTGGTGGTCCAGGGGTTAGAACTCCACACTTCCACTGCAAGGGGCCTGGGTCCAACGCCTGGCTGGGGAACTAAGCTCCTGCAAGCTGCCGAGTGTGGCCAAAAATAAAAAATAAACAAAAAAAGAAAAAACAAACCCTGCATCTACACAGAACTTCTGATTCTGGAATGTGATATATTGGCCATGAGGACTCCTTTCTTAAGGAAAATCATTTGGTACCAGAAGCTAAAAGTACTGTTTGAACCCTTGCTCTGCCATCACCAGACTGTGTGACATAGACGTATCCGGCTTCCTTCTCTGTGCCTCTGTTTTCTCATCTGTGGAGTACAGTTCCTCCCAGTCCGACTCTGCCCCCTGGGCCTGAGTCTGGGGTACACCTCTGAATTGGGCTCCTATAGAAATCTGACGGGGGCAATCTCAGAAGGCTTCATCGAGGAGGTGACGTGACTGGACCTTTTCAGACGGACACCTCCTGCCTCCTAGGGACCTGGTGAGTCAACATGCACAGGCTCTTGTGCATTCCTCTCTTTCTTGTCACTAAGGAGAGGCTGGAAAACTAAGCTGCGGGAGGAGGCGGGCAGCCCAACCCTGCAGGATGTGTAAATGCTCTTCTGCTCAAGCCCTGTCCCCCAGGGTCCTGGGGTCATCTTATGAAAGACTAGCTCCAGCTTTTGGAGGAGGCGGGGGGTGGGCAGGAAGGTGGCTAGGATGCCACCGGATTGCCAGCCCACTCAGGAGCCTCACTGAACCCTCCCAAGGCGAGGGCCCAAACAAACCAGTGAAAGAGAAAACAGGGCACAATTCTGGCCCCGAAACAGAGAAGAGAGAAAAGCAGAAGTGGGGGAAATAGCTTTTGAGAGAGGAGACTCGGAATTTGGTAGGGCCCCAGAGAAGTCTCTCCCACCCTGGCTCACTGCAAGGCCAGGGAGAACAAAAGCAGTCCTGAGATAAGGAGGACGCGCAGGCCCGCCCCTACCCAGCCCCACCCTGGAAACATTTCTTCCCCAAGAGCCTGTGCAAGGGGGTGGTTTGCAGTGAAGAGAGTTTTTTTTAAACTGAGGTCAATACCAATAATACAAGCAGAGAAAAGAAAGCCCAAGAAAGTGCTTTATAAAGCCAGTGACATGGTTCCACAGGCCATGTGGCCCCAGGCACATTCTTTGTCCCTATCTGGGCCTCACACCCTGTGTGGGCGCTGACAAAGCTGACGCAGAACTTTCCCAGGATCCTGTGGCTCCTTGGCGGGGACCCACGTGGGCTTGGTGGCTGTGGAAGGCCTGTTCTCACTTGCTCTGCAGAGCTGGCTGATGAACCCGCAGCCTTCAGAGCTGAGAGCGCAGTGCCACCGCCTCTGAGATCCGCTTCCTGGCCAAGGCTGACTCTCTCTCTCGAATTCCCTCTGCCCTTGTGTGGCCTGCTTGGAGCCCAGGTTGCTGTGTATGTGTGTGTGTCCATGTGTCATCTTACCTTCCATGTGCAAGTTCTCAAGGGCTGCAGGGAGCTCTGCTCTGACCCAAGGTCCCTGCTGGTCCTCGCACAGGGTCTGGTACAAAGGAGGGCCTGACAATGGGTGGGCTGGTGGACGGATGAACAGATGGTCGGCATATGGGCTTCCTAGGGCTTCCGTAAGACCGTACCACAGACCTCGTGGCTTAACACAACAGAAGTTTATTCTCTCACAGTTTTAGAGGCCAGAAGTCCAAAGTCAAGGTGTCGGCAGCGTTGGTTCTTTGTGAAGGTCATGAGGGAGAATCCACTGCGCCTAACTCGCAGCCTCTGGTGGCTGCCAGCAGTCACTGGTATTTCCTGTGTCTTGTTCAGCTGCTAAGTCGTGTCCAACTCTTTGTGACTGTAGCACACCAGGCTCTTCTGTCCTCCACTGTCTCCCAGAGTTTGCTCAAATTCATGTCCACGGAGTCGGTGATGCTATCTAATCTCATCTCATCCTCTTTCACCCCTTCTCCTATTGCACTTCAGTCTTTCCCAGCATCAGGGTCTTTTCCAGGGAATCAGCTCTTCACATTAGGTGGCAAAGATACGGAGCTTCAGCTTCAGCAACAATCCTTCCAGTGAATAATCGGGGCTGATTTCCTTTAGGACTGACTGGTTGGATCTCCTTGCAGTCCATGGGACTCTCGAGAGTCTTCTCCAGCGCCACCGTTTGAAAGCATCCTGGTGTCTACGTTGTGTCCGTTCCTGCACGGCTATGGAGCCACTGAGTGTTCTCCACGTGCGTCTGCGTCGTGTCCAAGTTTCCTTCTTCTTATAAGGGCACTGGTCATTGGATTGGAGCCCATCCAAATCCAGGATGACCTCATCTGAATTTGAATCATCTACAAAGAATCTGTTTCCAAAAAAAACTCATAGCCATAGGCACTTGGGGTTAGGACTTGAACACATCTTTTTGGAAGACTCGACTCTATCTACTAGAGACAGTTACCTAAATAGTTATTGGTTGGGAGCCTGTAAACACTAGCAGAACCACCCATGGAGGCGGAAACCCCGTACATAATTACAGAGTTGAAAGCAACAGTTGGAGGTGGGCGGGGAGGTGGAGGTGGTCTTTAGAAAGTGGAAAGTAGATGGAATCCTTAGAGCATCTCTGTTTGATCAGGATTGTAGGAAGAAGAGAAATGCCACCCTGGGACAGGTTCTGTGGGATGCCCCAGAAAGATGCTTCAGGCCTGTCAGTATTCAGCTCTAGGCATCACTAAGATGTGAGTGGATAAGATCACCCTGTGAGGGGAAGGATGTGAAAGAAGAGCTTCCCGGGGCAGCTGGCATCAAGAGCACATGGATGCTTGGAGCTGGGCACCGAATTGCAGTGGCTCAAGGAATGAACCTCAGGTGAGGAAGTGATGTCAGTGAGTGCAAGGACCTCTTGCCAGCGCTTGCCTTGGGAAGGGCTGGAGAGAGGGTCCAATCAGAACGGCCGTGGAGAAAAAGGGAAATACTCCTGAGTACACTGCTGACCCTGAAAAACTCGTGATGAGACAGAGACAAGGGGAGAAGGGTTTGAAGATTCATAGGAGGGAAAGGACGGGTACCAAAGATCAATCAGCTCTGCAAGGAGGATGCAGGAGTGTAGGGGACACGGCGGGCACCAAGACAGGCAGAGGGTGCTTCCCCTTGTGCAAAAAGTGAAGAGACAGAATGGGTGGGTTGGTGATCCGAGGCAGGGGGTTGGGGGGGAGTGGGCAGCAAAGTGGGAAGTTGAGAAGCCCCAATCCAGAATAGCTGAAGTGTGGAGGATGAAGGAGGCAGAATAGGGGTGGGGTGGGGGCAGAGAAGCTGGAGGGCCGAGCTGATCTTATCACCGCCAGCCTCAGACCTGAGGAATCTGCATTTCCTCCTGAAGGTACTAGGGAATCCTTGAATGCTGTTAGGCAAAGAGAGCTGCAACGATTCGCTTTTTAGAAGACTTTTTTGGCTGAAGGATGAGGGTCAGTGGGAGAAGTTAAATCTCCAGGCAGGGAGCTCAGCCAGGAGGTGGCTGGCCAATGTCCAGGGGGAATGTGGAGACCTAATGCCCTGGGGAGAGCTGGGAGATGAGAAAGAAGCGGCATCTTGAGACCTTGGGTTATAAGAACTGAATTCTTTTCCAAAATTTGTTTCAGTGTCACGTTCTTGGAGCGACGAGATGGTCCTGCATTTTAGATTACTTTCCTTTTGTAGGTAACTTATTTCTCCTTTAAATTTCTTTCTTCCTTGACCAGAACGTCAACTCTACTGGCAGATAGATCTGTATGTTTTGTACCAATAAGGAAATGTCTATTACAGCACCTGGCACTCAGTACAACTTCGTAGGCTGAAACAAAGGCATGCCTTTGAAACCAGGCATGCCTGGTATAGGGCTTGGCCCCTAAATGTTCAATACGTATTAACTATGGTAATAATAAGAAGAATGTGTGTATATGTTAGTCGCTCAGTCTTGTCAGATGCTTTGCGACCCTATGAACTGTAGCCCACAAACCTCCTCTGTCCATGGAATTCTGTAGACAAGAATACTAGAGTGAGTTGCCATGCCTTTCTCCAGGGGATCTTCCCAAACCAAGGGATAGAACCTGGGCCTCCTGCATTGCAGGCAGATTCTTTACTGTCTGAGCCACCAGGGAAGCCCCATAACAAGAATAACAGTGAGCCATGGGATAAAGGGAGTGAGATGAGTCTAATTCAGGGTGATACAGTGTGGCTAGAGCAAGCAGCAGCCTCGGCATCATCTGGGAGCTTGTTAGAAACGTGGAGCATCAGGTCCACTCAGCTCTGACCAAGCAGGATGCCCAGGGTGGGGCCCAGGAATCTGTCTGCAGGTGATCTGGAAACCCAGCTAGTCCCCAGGTTTCTGGCTGGTACAGGAGATCAGACGGTTGATTGAAAAATGGAGAGGAGGGGTTGGAAGGAGGGGGTGTTGGTGCTCGGTTCTAGAAGCTCTGAGTTTGAAGAAGCTGCCAAAGCCAGCTCAGTAACATTGTTTTAGACAGAGAGCCTGGGCAGAGCCCAATTTGGAAGCTGCCAGTGTGCAGGCAAGAGCCGGCAGGTCTGTTGTGCTCCAAAGAAAGGGAGCGCTGAGAGACAGCGGGGAGTCCTGAATGGGCATGTGAATGGGCACAGCCCTGAAACCTGAAGGGCAGAGCCGAGAGGCAGGACAGCCAGGCACCAAAGTTGTGGGGAATGCTAGAGAAGCCACATCTGAATTTTCAGCTCACCACCACCCGCTGACACTCCTGTGACTGCCTCTGGCCCCACGTGCCCCCGGAAGAGGGAAGGTCGTGTTCCCCTGGCAAGGGTGCTGCTGTCTCAGAATCCCACGGAGTGGGGCAAATGGAACTGTGGCAATAGACAGACAGGGGTCCGATCCTAAGCAACTCCTTGGGTTTGCCTCAGCGTCCCCCCACCACCACCACCACTAACCCTCCCCACTAGATGAAAAGGTAGGAGCTGTGTCTCCCTGACTCTGCATTGCCTGCCAGCTCCGAGGGCTCATGGCACCCTCGTGTCCAGCCACAGACTCTGGGCGAAGAACCCCCGGATGGGTGCAGCTGGCATATCCAGAGCATGTGATGAGGGTCCAGAGACCAGAGCCAGAGGGGAGAGCACAGCCTTGGATGGAAGGAGGGTGCCGTGGGGCCAACAGGTGTGCCGAATCCCAAGCTCTATCAGGCTCCCATCAGAACAGCTGAGCGCTCAGGGTCCAAGGAAGCCGCCTCCTCTCTCTCAGCCAAGATGGGAGGCCCTGGAACGAGCAAGGGGCCGATGCATGGGAAAAAGAGAAAACCGTCAGGGGCCTCTGCCTATTTCCTGTTCTCTCTCCTAGAAGCAGATCCCCCCTTCCCAAAGGGCCAGTCCCCACCAGTCCCAGGCTGCTGGTCCCCTCGCTGCTCCCCTCGCTGGCCGACAGCACGGTCTTCCAAGTGACGTGGACAGGGACGTAAACAAGTCACTCTTCTCAGCTTTCCTCTCCCCCATGTCCTGTTAACCCAGCCTCTCTCCCAAAGGTGGTCACACCATGTATAGCATCCATGCCCGACTGCCTCTGCTTGAAGACTTCCAGTGATGAGAAGGCTCCACCCCCAAGCTGAGTCGTCTGGTCCATCTCTGGACTGTTCTGATTGATGGTAAGACACATCTTTTCAGTAGAGCTGAGTTCTCCTTACCAGAATCTTATTATTAGTAATTAAAACTGCCTTTCATTTACACATGCTATCTCACTGAATCCTATTTTCATAAGTATTAGTTGCTCAGTCGTGTCCGACTCTTTGCAGCCCCGTGGACTGTAGCCTGCCAGGCTCCTCTGTCATGGGATTCTCCAGGCAAGAATACTAGAGTGGGTTGCCATGCCCTTCTCCGGGGGATCTTCCTGACCTGGGATCAAACCTGGGTCTTCCACATGGCAGGCAAACTCTTTACTATCTGAGCCACCAGGGAAGCCCCGCAATCAGTAAAGAGCCCTCCCCCTGGATTTCCCAGACAGGGAATCCAAAGCTCAGAGTCGAGCAATATGGCAAGATCATAGAATCAGTAAGTTCCGCCTGCCTCGCCTTTCCCACTGAACCTAACAGCTCCTCACAGACAGGGCCCCTGATTCTTCCTTCTGCAAGCCAAACATCATCTCCCCTGGCACACTTCAGGAAAGCCATGCCCACTAGCATTTACAGCATCATCAGCAAATGTTTGAAAGGCAAGTACACAGTCCAGAGACTGTTGGGGCTGGGCTGGGCACAGGCTAAACAGCATCCACTCCCTGCACTTGTTAAGTGCAAGTCTGGTGGGAGGGACACGTGTGCCCACAAACAGCCAGTACTCTCTGCAGACCTCAGCTACTGCCGCTGTGTTAACCAGGTTGGGGCTGGCATAGGGCCAGAGTTGCAGAGGTGTCCCGGCGGGGAAGTCACTGCTCCACCTGCCCCGTCTCCTGGTCTCCTGTTCTATTTTACCACCCTCCTATTTTTACCACCTGGTCTTTACCTTTTCACAGCCACCCACCCCCCCAACCTGGTGTGGGTAGTTTCCCAGAGCCTGTAAGATCAAGATGCTTTCCCTACCACAGTTCTGATCTGCACGTGTTGTGAACAAGTAACAGGTCATCGTTTTCATGCCCCATTCACTCTCAAAGGTGTACAGGTTTGGAGGATAAATCACAGGGTCGTTTTATGTAAAAACAGCTCAATAAAAGAAAAAGCGTTCAATGAAGTCCCCCGGACCCTTTAGGAGTCAAGGCTTGTGTTGACTATCAACCCGAGCCTTAGGTTAGCCTCTCCAGCAGCCAGACTCTTTCCTGTGGCCATTTGCAATCCAGGAGGTGGTACAAGCCCAGTCTCTCCCCAAACCCACCCTACCCGCCTCTAGCCTGGGGCTAGAATCATCTCAGCTTGCCCTGCTTCCCCTGTGTAGGCCAGGAAGTATTAAGAGTCTAAGAAGTTACCAGAAAATCCTGAGGTTGCTTTGTCTTGGGCTTCCCCCACACACACTAGATGTTTTTTCTTACAGTAAGTTGACTAGAGCATAAAAGCCTGTCCAAGAATTAATCTGTAGTGATGAGGTTCCAGGAACCCTAGTGAGAAGTTAAACAACTACAAAATCAAGAAAATCTCTTAACGGAGCCCATAGCAGAGATGACTTTTTTTCTGCCTGTTCTTGGAATGAGCCAGGCCTGAGCTCAAATTCCAGCTGCCCCTCACCCCCACAACTTTCTTGCTGTGTGGCCCTGAATAAGTCACATCACTTTCTGAGCCTCAATTTGCTCATCTATAAAAATAGGGATAATAATTTACTACTCCTTAAGTTATTAAAAGGTGAAGAATAACATCTGTAAAGTTCCTGGTACCTCGTAGTACTTAGAAAAAGGCAACTTGTATTATTAATATCATGAACAGACAAGTACTGTTCCCATCTCATCATAGTAGTGGGAGGCAGTATAGCATAGTGGTTAGAGCCTGCACTTGAATGAGCCTGGTCTGAGCATTGACTAAATATGTCACCCTGGGCAAGTCATTCGACCTCCTGGGACTTGGTTTCTCTCCTCTGTAAATGAGAAATGTCTCTCTTTTTGTTGTTGCTGTTTAGCTGCTAACTTGTGTCCAACTCTTAGTGACTCCATGGACTGCAACACACCAGGCTTCCCTGTCCTTCACTATCTCCCAGAGTTTGCTCAAATTCATGTTCATTGACTTGGTGATACTATCTAACCATCTTAGTCTCTGCTAGCCTCTTTTGCCTTCAATCTTTCCCAGCATCAGGGTCTTTTCCAATGAGTCGGCTCTTTGCATCAGGTGGCCAAAGTTCTGGAGCTACAGCTTTAGCATCAGTCCTTCCTGTGAATATTCAGGGTTGATTTCCTTTAGGACTGACTGATTTATCTCCTTGCAATCCAAGTGTCAACTACAAACTGGCACTTATCAAGAGCATTGCCAACCACTGAGCAACAGAGGCGTTTGCCATCTGCCTCCAGGGAAATGGAACCCCATGCGGCTATAGCTGTTGACCCGCAACAGCCCCTGAGGGGGTTCAGGGTGGAGTGAGGCGCTCTCTGCTCCAGGGAATCTGGTGGGATAGGTCTCTAGGTAGTTGTATGTTTTCATGAACAGATTTTATGATCCCAATCCTTGCATCTCCTCGTATCTAGAGAGGCACTAAATCCCTTCATGGTGACATCAGATCCTCATGACAGGAAAACACCTTTTGTAAAATGAGGGCTTAATGGTATTGAACTCCCCCTTCACCAAAGCCTTCCCTATTGGCCTTCCCCCACGCCGCGTTGGAGCAGTCTCTCGGAGCTATCTGAGCTGCTGCTCCCAGGGCTGCAGTCCTCATTTTGCCCCCAAATAAAACTTAACTTGCAGCTTTCAAGTTGTGCATCTTTTTTAGTCGACACAAGGGACTCTCAAGAGTTTTCAGCACCACAGTTCAAAAGCATCACTTCTTCAGAGCTCAGCCAGCCTTCTTTATGTGAAAGCCTTCCAACTTTCACATCCATACATGACTACTGGAAAAACACAGTTTTGACTATATGGACCTTTGCTGGCAAAGTGATATCTCTGCTTTTTAATGCGCCATCTAGGTTTGTCATACCTTTCCTTTCAAGGACCAAGCATGTTTTAATTTCATGGCTGCGGTCACTGTCCGCAGTGATTTTGGAGCCCAAGAAAATAAAATCTGTCACTGTTTCCACTCTTTCCTCTTCTATTTGCCATGAAGTGACGGGACCGGATGCCATGATCTTAGTTTTTTGAATGTCGAGTTTTAAGCCAGCTTTGTCACTCTTTCACCCTCATATAGAGGCTCTTTCTTTGGCATTGCCTTTCTTTGGGATTGGAATGAAAACTGACCTTTTCCAGTCCTGTGGCCACTGCTGAGTTTTCCATATTTGCTGGCATATTGAGGGCAGCACTTTCACAGCATCATCTTTTAGGATTTGAAATAGCTCAACTGGAATTCCATCATCTCCATTAGCTTTGTTCGTCATGATGTTTCCTAAGCCCCACATGACTTCGAATTCCAGGATGTCTAGCTCTAGGTTGGTGATCACACCATTGTGATTATCTGGGTCATGAAGATCTTTTTTGTACAGTTCTTAGAAGTTAAAAAAGCAGGGTGACAATATACAGCCTTGGCATACTCCTTTCCCAATTGTGAACCAGTCCGTTGTTCCATGTTCGGTTCTAACTGTTGCTTCTTGACTTTTATACAAGTTTCTCAGGAGACAGGTAAGGTGGTCTGGTATTCCCATCTCTTTAAGAATTCTTCAGTTTGTTGTGATCCACACAGTCACAGGCTTTAGCGTAGTTAATGAAGCAGAAATGGATGTTTGTTTTTTCTATGATCCAGTGAATGTTGGCAATTTGATCTTCGGTTCCTCTGCCTTTTCTAAATCCTGTTTGTTCTTGGTTCCTGTATTGTTGAGGCCTGGCTTGAAGGAGTTTGAGCTTTTACCTTGCTAGCATGTGAAATGAGCGCAACTGTATGGTAGTCTGAACATTCTTTGGCATTGCCTTTCTTTTGGACTGGAATGAAAACTGACGTTTTCAGTCCTATGGCCAATGCTGAGTTTTTCAAATTTGCAGGCATATGGCGTGCAGCAATTTAACAGCATCATCTTTTAGGATTTTAAATAGCTCAGCTGGAATTCCATTACCTCCACTAGCTTTGTTCATAGTAATGCTTCCTTACTTGACTTCACAATCCTGGATGTCTGGCTCTAGGTGAGTGACCACAACATTGTGGTTATCCTAGTCATTAAGACCTTTCTTGTACAGTTCTTCTGTGTATTCTTGCCACCACTTCTTAATCTCTTCTGCTTCTGTTAGGTCCTTACCATTTCTGTCTTTTATCGTGCCCATCCTTTCATGAAATTGTCTCTCTCTTAGACCATAATAAATGAGATAGTGTATATCACATCACCGACTCAGTGGACATGAGTCTGAGGGAACTCTGGGAGACAGTGAAGGACAGGAAAGCCTGGTGGGCTACAGTCCATGGGGTCGCAAAGAGTTGGACACAACTGAGCGACTAACACACAACGCTGGCACCTACCAAGTGCCAGGCACTGTCCAGGCTACAAGATTGACAAGGATTAGCCAATAAGGCCTCTCTCTCATAGAGCTCAGTGTAGAGGGAAGTCCAACTCTCCTGCAGCCACATACATGCTGCAACCAAGGTGAGTGTCCCGTGGCAGCAACGAGTCTCTCCCTTCCTCTGGGCTCCATGGACACTGGAGGATTCAGAGAGGCGGCTTCCCTGCCTCCTCGTCCATGCAGCTGCAGGAACACCCTCACCCCCCAGCACCACTCTCCTCTCAAGTCTGGTCTGAGGCTTCGGAGCCACTTCAATTTACAGATGAGAAAACTGAGGCACCAAGGCAGGGAAATAACTTATCAGGGCCCACTCAGCAACGAAGTGGGAAAGCTGCAGCTGGTACTCAGGTATCTGGCATCTCTCCAGGAGGAGACGCCACTTAACGGTAGCACAGGAAATCAAGCGCTCAGGGAAGGGGCTGAGGGCTTCAGTCAACGGTCTTCTTCTAGCGTTCCCTTATTTATATCCAAGAAAAACCCCAAATCCTCTTCCAGGGATGGCCACATCTCTGTCCTTCCCTCCCCCTTCTACCCGCACTGCTCTTGAACGATTTTGGCTGCCACGATGGGACATAGAAATGTCACTGGCAGGACCTCCCTGGTGGTCCAGTGGTTAAGAACGTGGCTTGCAATGCAGGGGACACAGGTTCGATCCTTGGTTGGGGAACTAAGATGCCACGTGCCGCAACTACTGTCCCACACGACACATTGGTTCAACTAAGACCTGACGCAGCCAAAAACCAAATAAACCAACAAATCAAAGAAATGCCACTGGAAAAAGGTAAGCATTGGGGGTGCGCTGGAGATAAGTGAGGAAGTCAATTCAGAAAGAGCATCCCTCTCATACACATCAAATAGCTCAGAAATGGAGCAAAAATGCCTGAAGGTGCATTCCTCTTATAGAACACATGTAGTTCTGAGATGAAGGACGTGGCTTGCAAACCCTGGTTCAACACTTGCTGCCTCTGCCTTCCCTACACATTGAGCACCAGGAACTCCCAGCAGGCATCACCTGCCTCTTCACGGCTGCTCTTTTTCATGAGGAGCTGCTTTTTTTCCCACCCTAGAGAGGCTGGCAGTTGCCTGTGCCTTTTTGTTCCTCTGCTTCACACTTGAGCCTGAGAAGTGCCTTGGGGTTTTTCCTCTCTGGTTGTGGTTTCCGAGCACTCACAAAGGAGAGCTGACAGCCTGCTCTATCTGTACCACCAGCCTGGTTATCTCAGCTTGGAGAGTTGATTTAGCACCCTAGGTAAAGAAAGGAGTAACGTGCCTAGTGTACTCGTTAATTCTGTTCTACAAAATATTTCCTACTCTCCATCTTCGTGGTAGGCTTTCATTTCCTGGTCCCCTTGTGGCTGAGTAGGGCCACATGACTAGTCTGACCAGTAAGATGTGAGCTGGCCCAAGCATTTATTGCCAGTGGAAGACCCTCAAGGGCTCTCTTTCTGTGTGCCATGAAGTCCATTCAAAGAGGTAACTGCTCCATCAGCCTGGTTCCTTGAATGAGGAGCACAGCCCCTAGCTGACTCAAGATGCTCACAATAACTAGAGTAAGAAAGAAAGCTTTAGGGAATTCCCTGGCAGTCCAGAGGTTAGGACTCCATGCTCTCACTGCTGAGGGCCTGGGTTCAATCTCCAGTTTGGGGAACTAAGATTCCACAAACTGAGAGGTATAGCAAAAAAAAAAAAAAAAA
>SJYT01060440.1:237505-273227 GCA_006410635.1 Cephalophus harveyi
AAAAAAAAAAAAAAAAAAACCCTACCTTTATGGATTTAGTCCCTAAGATTCAGGGGTTGTTTGTTACTGCAGCATAACATACTCCATCCTGACTGATACACTCTCCACCTCACACAGAGTAGGATATCTTCTACTCTTCCCTATAAAATCTTTACCCTCCTCATCAGTGAGAGCCTTGCATGACCAAAGGAAAATGAAGCAGAGATAAGAGTGTTCCTCAGTGTCCTGTAGAAATTTTTTCCTCCTTAGGTCTCAAAGATGGGTGCAGATTCAGCTAGATTTGAAAGGAACGAGAAGGAAGTTCAGAGCATTATCTTCTACGGCTTCCCTTTACTATGGAATAGGAAGCTAGGTCACTCCTATGAACATGTCAGGCTTGCAGCGTGACAGCCACCCAGGTTAGGAGCAGATGCCTTGGGCACCAAGAGAGGACACTGGCCAGGAATGAGGACACAGGGTGCCAAGCAGCTCTGCAGCCCTGCCGGGGCTGTAACCGAGCCAGCCACACCAGCCCAGGGACAATGGGAGGGATGGCAACTCGCCTGATCCCTCGCCAGTTAGGAACAGACTGTTCCAGACCAGGGGTGGGGAGAGTTAGTTGGCTAGAAAGACAAGGAGGGGCATATGGTTCAAGGCAACAAAGATGTGTAATTTAACTGGCTGGTCATGGAAGGGAAGGAGGTGACACCCACTGCATCCTTATGAATTCTACTGGTACTCCCATTTTACAGGGAGGGAAACTGAGGCTCAGGAAGGTGCCATCTCTTGCTCAAGCTCAGTCAGCTAAGGATCAGAACCAGAACTCATCTAGGTCTGGCTGACCCAAAAGCTCAGCCACCGCCCAGTGCTCTTTCAGCCAGAAACCATTTCATTCTCTCTGCGTCCACCTTGGCCCCTTCTCAGGCTTCTCTTCTGCACCTTCACTTCTACCTTTAATTACTTATATATAATTATATATATCCCAGTCCAGAGTGTGAGGTACTGAATAGTAGGAGTCTGTACTTTATATGATAATAATAAAACAATAACAAAGCAGGAGCTGGGCTGGGTTCTTAGCACTTTATATTCATTATTCAATTCTTGCTAAGCTCTCTGACAGGCAGGTACTGGAATCACCCCCAATTACCTATGAGGAAGCATCTCAGTTTGGTTGAACTGAAATTCAACCCCTAACATTAATATTTTAACAGATGCCAAAGGAGTTCATGAAAGAGCACAATAGTGGCTAACAACCCTTGCAGAGGCAGAAGCCAGGTTTCCAGAGGCTGGGTTCTGTCCCAGCTTATCCCTCAGAACCTAGAGTTCCTGGCTGGGACAGGGTAAAGGACCGGAATACCATCTTCACACAACAGCGGGGAGTGATCAGAAACTGCTATCCCATCCACACAGCGTAAATACAGAAACATCACAACTCCTTTGATTTCAGTGCTGTGAGCCCGTGTATAACATTTCTCATAATAAGCAACGCACCTGTTTTCCCAATTAAAAAAAACTATTTTAGCATCCAGCGTGCTAATTAGAAAAGCATCAGCTGTTGATCACAAATTAGGATAACAGGAGGGCTTGGAGCAACCACCTCTGGATAGCAGGCTGGCTGCCTCTCCCCCACCCCACCCCCTGTCTCTTATACACAAAGTCCCT
The DNA here is from genome assembly GCA_006410635.1 of Cephalophus harveyi. Taxonomy (NCBI): domain Eukaryota; kingdom Metazoa; phylum Chordata; class Mammalia; order Artiodactyla; family Bovidae; genus Cephalophus; species Cephalophus harveyi. The sequence continues at coordinate 239,147 of SJYT01060440.1, forward strand.
ATCAGTCTTGCTTTCTTAGCTTCTGAGCACTGGCTTGGTCCAAGTGGCGGTCACATAATATCTGCTGAAGTTTTATACTTTGTGAAACGTCACGACACTCAATTTTACTTGCAGTGCCAGGCATCCAGACATGCACACTGAATCACCAGCAAGGCGGAGCTCTCTGGATTTCAGAAAACCTGGGCTATCATGGAGGCAGCAGTAAGGTAGAGGAGCCGATGCTCTCTGCTCAGACCAGACAGCTAATTGCCCTCCCAGGCAGCTGGCCAGTGCCAAGCTGAGCCCAGGACACACCTGATGGGCTGTATGACCTTCCACAAATTGCAGACTTTATCTCGGCTGCAATTTTTTTTTTTTATCCTTGAAATATGGGGCTGTACTAGATCTAAGTCCAGCCAATAAATAATCACAAAGCATCCCCATCTATGCCTGGTACCGTGGGGCACGCAGAGATTATAAAAACTCCCTAAGGAGCTTACATTGTAGTCAGGGAGCCAGGCCTGGAAGCAATTACATATGATAGAAAAAAATGTGAGTGGCTGAGTGAGAATGAAGCCCCCTGTTGTGTTCTGGGGACCTCAGAGGAAGGGAGCCATTGCAGCCAGGCTTCATAGAGGAAGGGGCTACGTTTGAACTGGGCCTCAGAGGGTGAGTAGGAGTGCGGTGGGTGGGGAAGGGCATTCAGGTCAAAAGGCTGAATATGCAAACACAGGCGCTACAATGGGAAACCTCCCCTCGACAGAGCCCAGTGTGGACTGTGGAGCTGGGGTCCCTGTCCCGGTCTCACCTCGCGCCTATGCTTTGCAGTCCAGAAGCAAGGGTCCTGGGAACCTGTATTTTTAACAAGCTCCCTAAGTGATGCTGCCGTGAGCAGAGTAGGTGTTATAGGTTGAGAAAAATGTATGAATGAATGAATGAATTTTTAAAAATGAACTTGACCTCAAGCTTGACTTCTCTCAAGAGGTCCACTCTTCGTTAAAATAAAAATGCTGGTTCAGTATGGTGGTTTTTAACCTGAGTTCCAGAAAAAAAAAAAAAAAAATCTCCCTGTCAAAGTCCCTCAGAGACAGAGAAGAGCTGGGGGGACTGAGAGAGCAGGATTCTGAGTCCCATCCACCTTTCTCTAGATCAGCTCTCCTTTTATCTCTTTGCTATTTTGTTTGTAGTAAAGGTTTCTTGGCGACAAAGAACTTTTAAAAACACTGAACTGGATGATCCCCAAGAATCCTCAAGGAGAAATTTAAAAATTTCTTGAGGGCAGCCACTTATCTTTGGTGAGTATTTCTCGAACAAGTATGAACAAAACATAAGGCTGTTTACCAGAAGCAAGTTATTTATTTTATCATCATAGTTCAAACTCTTTTCCTGTGGCCCAGAAATCAATGAGTGGGGAGAAAGGAAATGTGGTATAAAACACAAACTTTCAAAAATGTTTTGGAGGAGTAGTTAATAAAATGGAAAATTAAGTGAGAAAGTCAGGCACTAAATTGCACATAAGGCTTCCCAGGTGGTTCAGTGGCAAAAAAAAAAATCCACCTGCCAATGCAGGAGACACCGGTTCGATCCCTGATCTGGGAAGATCCCACTTGTAGTGGAGCAACCAAGACCATGTGCTAAAACTATTGAGCCTGCGCAAACCAACTGTGGTTTGCGTGCAGCAAATACTGAAGCCCAAGTGCCCTAGAGCCTGTGCTCCACAACAAGAGAAGCCACCTCAATGAGAAGCCCGAGTACCGCAACTAGAGGGTAACCCCCACTTGCTGCAACTAGAGAAAAAAAAACATGCAGCAACAAAAACCCAGCACAGCCCGAAAGTAAATAAATAAAATTATTTTTTAAAAGTTGCACATAGAGTATGATTTATATTTTGGATCTTATACATCGCAGTTACCGGACATGTAGGACATTTCCTCAAAAAATTAAACACAGAATTACAATATGATTCAGCTATCCTACTTCTGGCGATAGACCCAGAAGAACTGAAAGCAGGAACTCAGAGAGATATTGGTAGACTGATGTTTAAGCAGCATTATTCACAAAAGCTAAAAAGGTGAAGACAACTCAGATATCCATTCACGAGTGAATGGACGAAGAAATGCAGTCCAGACACACAGTGGAATGCTATTTGGCCTGAAAAGGGAATGAAATTCTGACACATGCTTCAGCCTGGATAAACCTTGAAAACATTATGCTAAGTGAAATAAGCCAGACACAAAAGGCCACATATTGTGTAATTTTACTTAGTTGAGGTACCTAGAGTAGTGGAATTCACAGACACAGAAAGTAGAATAGTGATTACCATGTGCTTCTCTGGTGGCTCAGTCAGTAAAGGATCTGCCTGCAAGGCGGAAGACCTGGGTTCGATCCCTGGGTTGGAAAGATCCCCTGCAGAAGGGAATGGCTACCCACTCCAGTATTCTGGCCGGGAGACTTCCACAGAGAGGAGCCTGGCAGGATACAGTCCATGGGGTCGTAAAGAGTTGAACACGACTAAATAATTTTCACTTTTATGTGCTGCAAGGAGTTGGTGGTGGTAGTTTATTTTACTGGAGTGGCTTGCCATTTCCTTCTCCAGGGGATCTTCCCAATCCAGGAATCGAACCCGCTTCTCCTGCATTGCAAGCGGATTCTTTACCCCTGAGCCACCAGGGAAACCTGTAAGGAGTTAGAAATGGGAAATTATTTGCTCGGTTGGTACAGGGCTTCTGTTTGGGATGATGGAAAAGTTCTACAGACTGGTGAAGCAAATGTACTTAGTGCTACTGAACTGCACACTCAAATCGTGTTAAAACAGTTTGTTATATTTTACAGCAAGAACAAAACAATGCCTAGTGTCACGTGGTCATAGCGGTGAATTCTGTGCGATGAGATTGTGGTAGTGTGATCCTTTTATTCTTTCCACTTCTCTACATTTTTCAAATGCTCTACAATGAGAATACATTACTCTTAAAACCAAACCAAAAGCTATTTAAATAAATCTAGTGGTTCTCTGATACTTTCCGAAAATGCATTGCTGTCTTTTATGTAAATGCAAGCAATATTTTCTGTGCTTAATTAATAAAAGGAGGCAAGTTCAAATATGTCATCCAAAGAATACCCCAAGCTGTTCAGTCAAAATAAATGACAGGCAGAGTGGACCACCTTTCTGAGACTAGCTGTTCTCATCTATATTTAAATAAATTTCAAATAAAAACAGAACCAAAACAAATCTTCTAACGAGCCTCCCAAGAAGCTGTCTGGCTTGGAAGAGCTCAAACGCACACTGGAGAGAGAAAGAAAAATGGGGAACAGCCAGTGTTTTTTTAGGACATTAACTCACTGCAGCTGGGAAAGTGACTTTGTCAGTGAATTTCTACCCCTTCTGTTCTGCAAAACGTTCTTGTGTAGAATGAATTCAGAATCGAGAAGAGGTTCACTATTTGGATTCACTACAAATCCACTTCCTCCAGCACCTCCCCCCTCCACCCCAGATAAATGTTGAACAAAGATTTAAGGACTATCGCTTTAGGAGGGCAGCCAGTGTGTCTGCCTGCCAGGGTTGCCCTCTGCCCTGGGCCGCCGCATGGGTCCACTTTCCTGATGCCTGGACCCTCTGCTTAGGGCTGTCTCAAGGGCAGACAGACCAGCTGCCGAGGTGAGCAGGCTGGGGCTGCACTCGCCCCCGCCCCGGAGTGGCCCCTTCCCAGCCATGTGAGCTCCGGCAGGATCCTTCTGAGAGATTCGGTGTCCTTCCCTAACCCGGGAGCAGAAGAGCTCCCCCCTTGCAAGGCTGCTGGGAGGAGTAACCTGTTGAAGTGTCTACTGAGATGATGGATGTATAGTATTAATAGGCTCCCAAGCTTCCTCTTCCTGGAGAAGAAAATGGCAATCCACTCCAGTATTCTTGCCTGGAGAATCCCATGGGCGGAGAAGCCTAGTAGGTTACAGTCCACGGGGTCGCAAAGAGTCGGACACGACTGAGCAACTTCACCTCACCTCAAGCTTCCTCTTTATCTCCTAGAAGTTCACTGTCCAAGATTCATTTTGCTTGATGGGACGCTGGTACAATATATGGTTAATGCTGACTGGTGGGTTATAGGATTACAGTCAAACAACGGGGCGGAGAGAGGCCCCTTCAGACCCCGGGCCCAGGGCTGACCTAGGAAGAGGCACAGGACGGGAGCTGGCAGTTCCTGGCTGTTTCCCACACTGACCGGCCAGCAGGGAGTCCTTTCACGGGAAAGGTGTCATCATTTTACAGAAGAAGAAACAGGGGCTCTGAGGGGCTAACTGTCTTAGTCAAGGTCCCATGGTTCAGAAACTGCCCGTTTTAGGGTTTTCTAAGCTTTCCTCATCATGAAGGGGTGGGTCCTTGTTATTTCAGCTCTGCCACTAACTCATTTGTTTAGCTAGTTGTTTATCTTCTGCCTCTTTCCCTCCAAAAAGTTAGAGAGAATTTGGAGGCGTGGAGGGGAGAGAAAGATTCTTGGGGTTGCTTAGCTGGATCGGTTTCCAGTCTCTGGGCTTCGGCATTTTCATGTACAAAATGAGGGGCTTCCTGCCTCAGGGCCTTTGCACATGCTCGTTCCTCTGCCTGGGACACCTTTCCGCAACTCCCTCATGCCCCTTCACCCCCTCCCTACATGCCCTTTAGGTCTCAGCTACAAACGTACTTTCTAAGGGAAGAGTCTTATTCTCCGTGTAGCTTCCTGTTTTTTTTTTTTTTTTACCACCTTTCTGAGACTAGCTGTTCTCATCTATATTTAAATAAATTTCAAATAAAAACAGAACCAAAACAAATCTTCTAACGAGCCTCCCAAGAAGCTGTCTGGCTTGGAAGAGCTCAAACGCACACTGGAGAGAGAAAGAAAAATGGGGAACAGCCAGTGTTTTTTTAGGACATTAACTCACTGCAGCTGGGAAAGTGACTTTGTCAGTGAATTTCTACCCCTTCTGTTCTGCAAAACGTTCTTGTGTAGAATGAATTCAGAATCGAGAAGAGGTTCACTATTTGGATTCACTACAAATCCACTTCCTCCAGCACCTCCCCCCTCCACCCCAGATAAATGTTGAACAAAGATTTAAGGACTATCGCTTTAGGAGGGCAGCCAGTGTGTCTGCCTGCCAGGGTTGCCCTCTGCCCTGGGCCGCCGCATGGGTCCACTTTCCTGATGCCTGGACCCTCTGCTTAGGGCTGTCTCAAGGGCAGACAGACCAGCTGCCGAGGTGAGCAGGCTGGGGCTGCACTCGCCCCCGCCCCGGAGTGGCCCCTTCCCAGCCATGTGAGCTCCGGCAGGATCCTTCTGAGAGATTCGGTGTCCTTCCCTAACCCGGGAGCAGAAGAGCTCCCCCCTTGCAAGGCTGCTGGGAGGAGTAACCTGTTGAAGTGTCTACTGAGATGATGGATGTATAGTATTAATAGGCTCCCAAGCTTCCTCTTCCTGGAGAAGAAAATGGCAATCCACTCCAGTATTCTTGCCTGGAGAATCCCATGGGCGGAGAAGCCTAGTAGGTTACAGTCCACGGGGTCGCAAAGAGTCGGACACGACTGAGCAACTTCACCTCACCTCAAGCTTCCTCTTTATCTCCTAGAAGTTCACTGTCCAAGATTCATTTTGCTTGATGGGACGCTGGTACAATATATGGTTAATGCTGACTGGTGGGTTATAGGATTACAGTCAAACAACGGGGCGGAGAGAGGCCCCTTCAGACCCCGGGCCCAGGGCTGACCTAGGAAGAGGCACAGGACGGGAGCTGGCAGTTCCTGGCTGTTTCCCACACTGACCGGCCAGCAGGGAGTCCTTTCACGGGAAAGGTGTCATCATTTTACAGAAGAAGAAACAGGGGCTCTGAGGGGCTAACTGTCTTAGTCAAGGTCCCATGGTTCAGAAACTGCCCGTTTTAGGGTTTTCTAAGCTTTCCTCATCATGAAGGGGTGGGTCCTTGTTATTTCAGCTCTGCCACTAACTCATTTGTTTAGCTAGTTGTTTATCTTCTGCCTCTTTCCCTCCAAAAAGTTAGAGAGAATTTGGAGGCGTGGAGGGGAGAGAAAGATTCTTGGGGTTGCTTAGCTGGATCGGTTTCCAGTCTCTGGGCTTCGGCATTTTCATGTACAAAATGAGGGGCTTCCTGCCTCAGGGCCTTTGCACATGCTCGTTCCTCTGCCTGGGACACCTTTCCGCAACTCCCTCATGCCCCTTCACCCCCTCCCTACATGCCCTTTAGGTCTCAGCTACAAACGTACTTTCTAAGGGAAGAGTCTTATTCTCCGTGTAGCTTCCTGTTTTTTTTTTTTTTTTTTTTTTCTTGAGGGCAGTGACCCCTCTTTGGACACATGTGCATAATTATTGGATTAATATCTGCCTCCCACCAGATGGAAAGTTCCTTGTTAATCAGCATCGGGTAAGAGGTGACATTCATGGTATTTGTTGTATGTTGATTCAAAAAATGAGTTCTCCTCAGGGTTCTGTCAGCAGCCAGTTCTAGAATCTTAAGAAAGCACTTTAAAAAGAGTTGGGGGGTGGGGGGAAGAGTGGATATAGGGACCTCCCTGGTGGCCCAGTGGTTAAGAATCTGCCTTTCAATGCAAGGGATGCAGGTTTGATCCCTGGTTAGGGAACTAAGATCCCATATGTTGTTCAGTCACTGAGTTGTGTCCAACTCTTTGCAACCCCATGTACTGTAGCCCACCAGACTCCCCTGTCCAAGGAATTTTCCAGGCAAAAATACTGGAGCGGCTTGCTATTTGCTTCTCCAGTGGATCTTTCTGACCCAAGGATCAAACCTGTGTCTCCTGCACTGGCAGGCATATTCTTTATCACTGAGTCACCCAAGAAGCCCCCAAGATCTTACACACCTTGGGGCAACTAAGTCCACGTGCCGCATACTACAGAGTCGGTGGGCTCTGGAGCCTGTGCCCCATAACTAGAGAGTTGAAACCAAGACCTGACACAGCCATAAAAAATTCTTTTTTAAAAAGAGTGACTATATACATAACTGATTCACTTTGCTATACAGCAGAAACTAACACAACATTGTAAATCAACTACAATCCAATAAAAATTAATTTAAAAAAATATTTTCTTAAGTGGCCCAAATTTTCAACAATAAAGTAATTGTTAAATATACTATGAAACATTTAGATCAAATTGCCAACATCCGCTGGATCCCAGAAAAAACATCTACTTCTGCTCCACTGACTACACTAATGCCTTTGCCTGTGTGGATCACAACCAACTGGAAAATTCTTAAAGAGATGGGAATACCAGACCACCTTACCTGCCTCCTGAGAAACCTGTATGCAGGTCAAGAAGCAACAGTTAGAACCGGACATGGAACAACAGACTGGCTCAAAATTGGGAAAGGAAGTAGAGCAAGGCTGTCAGACACCCTGCTTATTTAACTTCTATGCAGAGAACACGCGAAACGCCAGACTGGATGAATCACAAGTTGGAATCAAGATCGCTGGCTGAAATACCAACAACCTCAGATATGGAGATGATACCACCCTAATGGCAAAAAGCGAAGAAGAACTAGAGTCTCATGGTGCAGGTGAAAGAGCGAGAAAGCTGGCTTAAAACTCAACATTCAAAAAACTAAGATCATGGCATCCAGTCCCCTCACTTCATGGCAAATACAAGGGGGAAAAATGAAAACAAAAGCAGATTTTATTTTCTTGGTCTCCAAAATCACTTTGGACAGTAACTGCACCCATAAAGTTAAAAGATGGTTGCTCCTTGGAAGGAACGCTATGACCAACCTAGACAGCGTATTATAAAGCAGAGATGTCACTTTGCCGACAAAGGTCCGTTTAGCCAAAGCTCTTTTTCCAATAGTCAGGTATAGATGTGAGAGTTGGACCAAAAAGAAGGCTGAGTGCTCAAGAACTGATGCTTTTGAACTGTGGTGTTGGACAAGACTCTTGAGAGTCCCTTGGATGGCAAAGAGCTCAAACCAGTCAGTCCTAAAGGAAATCAGTCCTGAATATTCATTAGCAGGACTGAAGCTGAAGCTCCAATACTTTGGCCACCTGATGCGAAGAGTTGACTCATTGGAAAAGACGCTGATGCTGAGAAAGATTGAGTAGGAGAAGGGGGCGACAGAGGATGAGATGGCTGGATGGCATCACCGACTGAATGGAAACGAATTTGAGCAAACTCTGGGAGTTAGCGAAGGACAGGGAAGCCTGGTGTGCTACAGTCCATAGGGTTGCAAACAGTCGGACACACTTACGGAGTGAACAACAACAAATACAGTAAAGCATTATACGACCTAAAAAAAAAAAAAGAGTACTCTCCCATTCCTGCCCACATCCACCCCAGCCTCAGCTTCTCAACTGAGCAACCCAGGGAGGTGAACCCAGGCACTGATTAGATCTCTGCCAGCTCACACATTCTATGATTGTATCATCTCAAAAAGAACAGAAAGGAAAAAAAACCTAAACCAACCAAACCCTAAGACCAAAACCAAAACCCAGGGTGATCCCAGAGCCCTCTGTGACTTCCGCCAGGTTCTTCCATTTGGGGGGCCTTGGTGTCCCTGTCTACAAGAATGAAACATTTAGGCACAATGTTGCAGCAATTCCCCTGGAGGAAAAAAAACTTAAACCAACCAAACCCTAAGACCAAAACCAAAACCCAGGGTGATCCCAGAGCCCTCTGTGACTTCCGCCAGGTTCTTCCATTTGGGGGGCCTTGGTGTCCCTGTCTACAAGAATGAAACATTTAGGCACAATGTTGCAGCAATTCCCCTGGCCAACAATTCAAATTCCCGAAAGGGAGGCCCTGTCCTCCCCTTGCCCTTCCTCAGGGCTCTACCACAACCCAGGCTCACAAACAGGAAATGTGACATCCAGGCACGGGTGGGCCACTTGTTTCTCCACAGCCTGGAGGGGCTGGCAAGGCAGCCAAGAGTTTCTGAGCTTTTCCAGCTAAATCCTGGACTCTGTACCCAAGAACGACCTCCCGCAGTGTAGGTGGAGGGGCACTGCTGGGATCTGGCTGGACCTCCCAGGCCCTGAGTGACCTGAGAGAAGCCTCCACCCCTCTCTGGGCCTGGGTCTCGCCACCTGTTGAGCGAGAGGCCTGGACTGGGGGCTCTGCCAGCTCCCGGCTCGCTCTGCGGTCTTCTTTCTGAAGACAGTGTGCAGCTTTGAGGAAGGGCGCCGTCATCTTGCCCGTATCTGAGTCTCAAATCTCTCCCTTACCATGTGGCCCTGGGAAATGGCTGAATCTTTCTGTGCTTCATTTCCTCACTTATAAACCAGGTTTCTGGGTGATGAAAAGGCAGGGCTCCTGTAAAGCTCCAAGACCAGCATCTGGAGTGAGTGAGTGTTCAGTAAGTAAGCGTGAGCTGTTACTGTTACTGTTTGGTGTCTCTGGTTTCTGAATTCCTCCTCCTGGCGGTTTGCCATCTGGAGAAGGAGCAAGCTGAGCTTTGAGAGCCCCACTGGCCCTGCAGTGCGTGCCCAAGTCCTGGCCCTCGGGAAGAGCAAATCCGAATCTCAGTGGGAGCCAAACATGGTAGAAACACAGAACTATGCAAAAAACAACAACAACAAAACCCTATGATGCTGCCCCAAAGCAGATGGACTGGGAGATCAGCTGCTCCCAGGGGTTGCTGGCACCCAAGGAGGCCGCACCCAGAGTCGGGAGTCGGGAGGTGGGCCCATCGCCCGCTTGCCCTGGGGGATGGGGGACAACCTGAGGGAAGTGGGGGTTGGTGGTGAGATGCAGCAGAAGATATGGCCTTGGTTTATCTCTGTTCCTACTTCTGCCCAGAGCCTTCCAGGAAAGGGGAGGCTGAATTCAGTCAGATCAGCCCCGAGGGAAACAGACAACAGAGAAGAGACAGGCAGACTCCCTAGACAGCAATGGGTCGCCTCGTCCCTGGGGACAGGGAGGTGTGCTCCTCACAGGGAGAGTCCCAAACCCTGTCCAGCCTCACCTGCAAAAGGAAAAGGGAAGTGAAAGTCGCTCGGTCGTGTCCGACTCTTTGCAACCCCATGGCCTATACAGTCTGTGGAATTCTCTAGGCCAGGATACTGGAGTGGGTAGCCTTTCCTTTCTGGGGATCTTCCAAACCCAGGGATTGAAGCCAGGTCTCCCACACTGCAGGCGAAGTCTTTACTCGCTGAGCCATAAGAGAAGCCCAAGAATACTGGAGTGGGTAGCCTTTCCCTTCTCCAGGGGATCTTCCCAACCCAGGAATCGAACCGGGATCTCCTGCAGGCGGATTTTCCTGATAGCTCAGTTGGTAAAGAATCCACCTGCAAAAGGAGGGGACTCAAATACCTGTTTCCACCAGCCACTGAGAGTCTCAAAGTGTGGCTGCAGATGGATGCAACCGGCCTCGAACTCTCTGCTGCCCCTGAACTGGCAGGGCCTGGCTCGCGCTCTCTGGCTCCTCAGCCTGGGAGGTTGGGCTGGAGCCAGTCACGGCCACTCAAGAGAAGCCACGCTGCACTCAGGGTGAAAAGCTACCCTCAGAAGAAAAGAATAAAACCGACGGTCCTAAGGACCAGTGCACTGGCTTTCACCCTTGAGGATGCTCAGCTAAGAATCCCTGTTGGGCTGCACTGTGGGTAAGGGATGCCTTTATCAGGTATAGACCTTTTAGAGCTGAAGGGAACCCTGGGGGTCTCTGCTCCAACTCTTTTCTTTTATAGATAAAGAGGCTCAAGGAAAGATGCACCCTTTGGGGATCGACATATACACACTATTATATATAAGATGGGCCTTCCCTGGTGGCTCAGATAGTGAAGAATCTGCCTGCAATGCAGGAGACCTGGATTCAATCCCTGGGTTGGGAAGACCCCCTGGAGAAGGGAATGGCAACCCACCACAGTATTCCTGCCTGGAGAACTTCATGGATAAGAGGAACCTGGCGGGCTCCCAGTCCATGGAGTTGCAAAGAGTCAGACACAACTGAGCAACTAACACACACACACACACATTTGAAATCTCCAATAAGGACCTACTGAATATCACAGGGAATTCTATGCAGTATCTTTTAATAACCTACAAGGGAAAAGAATTTGAATATATATAATATATATATTATTATAGGTATATTATATATATAATATACTGAATCTATTTGCTGTACAGCTGAAACTAACACAACACTGTAAAACTACACTCCAGTTTTTTTTAAAGATGCACTTTGTAGCAGAGGCAAGATTTGAACCCTTGAAGGCTTCTAGCCCTGTCTCTGCTCGTGCATTCGATCCATGGCTATTGAGGGGCAGCTGCACGCATGCGGTGTTCTCAGCACTGGGGACTCAGAGATGAACCACCCAAGAAGGCCTTTGTTCTCACAGAGCTCACATTCTAGTTGGCAAACAAATAAACAAATCAATAATAATTAACAAGTCATTAAAGACGTAGTTTCAGGTGGGGACAAGGGTAATAAAGCAAATAGAAGGCTGGCATGTCAGAGACTGCCTCGGGGTAGGGGAAACATGTTTGGGGGGACGATCTATTTTCACTGGGTCCTCTAGGGTCCCCAAGGATCTCCCCAGCCAGCAGCACGCTGGAGCTGGCTCAGGCAAGAGCCAGTTGTTAAATTTTCAGGAACTTGGCGAGCAAGTTGTTAAACAGTCACTATGAAAAATTAAATTCTATAAACTCAAGACTAAATGAAATGTAGTCAGATCAAAGGTAGTCATCAAAACTCATCACTTCCTAATTGTTTTACTACATGCTAGACAAGGTTATTTACATCTATTGTATCTAGATGTAGTGGAAAATATGCTATAGCACCATGCTCCCCACTCATGGCGGAAATATTTCTACTATGGAAACTGGCAAACACGACATATCAGGGTCTTTGTTGTTGCTGTTTTAGCATCATATGGCTTCCAGCCTCCCCAGCCAGGGATCAAACGCGTGCCCCAACAGCCGGAGTGCAGAGTTCTAACCACTGGCCTGCCAGGGAAGTCCCTGAGCTTTCATTTTTCAGCTGGTCATGAAACATTTACGGGCACACCATGACCTCCAGCTCTAATCCAGGCCTTCCGTGTTTGCGGGAGTCTGTTTTTCCAGGGCGAGAGTGTGGCAATGTAGTCCGATTCTCCTGGGGCTGTATGTGAGGGCGGTGCCTCCAGTCCTGAGGCAGTCCACTTCCCTCTTCCTTTTTTAAGGCTTCCACAGGGAGGAAGCTAGACCTGGATCTTCAAACAGATCTGTCAGTCCCAGGAAAAAAATTGCTCTCTTCAACAGGAGTATTTAAGGAGGGCCCGTAGGATGGTGATTCATTCCTTCCTTTGTTTGTTTATTTATTTGACACTTATCGTAAGTCTANGAAGCTAGACCCGGATCTTCAAACAGATCTGTCAGTCCCAGGAAAAAAATTGCTCTCTTCAACAGGAGTATTTAAGGAGGGCCCGTAGGATGGTGATTCATTCCTTCCTTTGTTTGTTTATTTATTTGACACTTATCGTAAGTCTATTGTGAAGGTAAAAATTTAAAGGAACACCCTGCAGAAAACCTGTTTGTATAAATGTGTGTGGTCACTTCTTAATTCCTCTAGATTTTCCTAGGTTGAGTTTCTTCCTTCGGGAATATAACTGCGCTGGTTAACAGCAGAATGAAGTTACCATCACTTCTACTAATAATAATGGTAACAGTAGTTGCCACTCACTAGCACCATGTCCGGAGAAGGCAATGGCACCCCACTCCAGTACTCTTGCCTGGAAAATCCTGTCGACGGAGGAGCCTGGTGGGCTGCAGTCCATGGGATTGCTAAGAGTCGAACACAACTGAAGTAACTTAGCATCAGCAGCAGCAGCACCATGTCAGGCACTAGACACATAGATTATCTCTCAAATCCACATCGACCCATTTTACACCTGGGAATGTTTCCACATCGACCCATTTTACACCTGGGAATGTTGAGGCTCAGGGGCTCCATAACTTGACCAAGGCCAAGCTGCCCCTCTGACAGCTCCCCAGAATACTTTTCCCTCCGGTAGCTATGGCCCTGTGACTCTGCTTAGACATGTAGGATTCCATGGCACTACTGGACCCCCATCTCTGGCAGCTTGGGAGCATTTTGTGACTTCTCAGCTTATCATCAGGACCCTTCTTCCTCCACCAGAATGGAATGACCTAGACCCTCCCCTGGCCATTCATCTGCACTTGGAATGCAGGAGAGTGACCTCAGCGTGGTCACTTAGTAGCTTTGTGTCCTAAAGAAGAAGCACCGAGGCTCAGATGCCACTGAAATGTTACAGCGGCGCCAGTGGCAGCAAAAACTACAATTAGCTCCTGTTGGGAGACCCTAACTGTGCTGTCTGTTGCCCAACCTCTACTAGTTCTGGGCAGCTTGCTTTTCCAGCTTCCCCAGGGAATACCATGAACAACAGCAAAAAATCCTTCCAATGCACACGCCTCCTCTGCCTCAGTGAGCTAGAAGCTTCATCCCTTGCTTGCAGCCACAGATTCTCCTGCGTTTCTCAATACATCAGCCTCAAACATTCAGAGAGCTTTTTCATGCCAGGGAATGAATTCCTAAGCGCTCAATTAATTTGCACACACCCCCCTCTGCACAGCTCTGGCTAACATGTGAAAATAGTTTGCCATACAAAACACCAACGTACAGACAAGCATAGATCAAGCTAGAGCATCCAGACCCCGTCCCTGCTCTCTGGGGGCCATGTTCCCCTTAAAGTAAACCTTACCATTGATTTTGTGAAGTGTCTTGTCTTTCCCTGCAAATGCCAGGCAAGTTCCCCTTGGGGACAGCTGGCTGGCCACTTGAGGACTCGTGGTTTCCCTGACAGAGGAGAAAGGACAGCTGCGCTTCTGCACGTAGATGCTGCCAAATACAACGTCACCCTGCTGGGCAGCTGACCCCCCTCGGTGCCCCTCCAGACACCAGGGCCATCTGGATTTGGGAACAGCCCTGGAGAAGATGAGGATGACTGTTTCTCAGGGCCTCCTACCTTTGCCTGAAACACTCTTCCCTCTTTAGCCTCCGAATCTTGCAGGCCACAGTTGGAAGGTCACTTCCTCCGGGAAGCCCTTCCTGATCACTTGCCCTGACAGGTACAGACCCCTGCCCGCCGCCCAGCCCCTCTTGCCTCCCGTGCTTCTCCGTCATGGCTCCCTCTGTGCAGCTGGCTATTTAATGACCGTCTCCCAAGCTGACTTCCATCTCTGCAGGGAAGCAGGGGAGGGACTGTACCTCTTTGCTTACTGAATCTCAGGTGTGTCTAGCAGAGATGCTGACTGCATTCTGGATGCTTTGACCAGGAGTAAATGAAGATCTGGCGGCCCAGTGAATGTTGGATAAGATCTGATTCAAAGCATGAATCTTGGCAAGAGGTGTATCTTTCAGAACCACAGTTCCTGGTACCCAAACTCACAAGTGGGAAGCTCAAAGCTTGGCATCTCTCTGTACACTTTAGCAGCTACTTCTCCCTGGCACATTTTTAGTTTGAATGTTCATTTCCTGTGAGTTTGGACTTGTCTGCCTTTTGTTTAACAGCAGATAGTGCTCAAAGAGAAGTTTCCTGGATCACAGCCTCAAACCATTTTGTTAACAAGGAAACTGAGGCTCCGACAGTCTCCATGGCCTGTGGGGTGAGACCAGCTCACTTTCAGCCCAGAGCTCTTTTCAGTGACCCCACCCCCACCCACCTTGGCCACCCACCAGTTGGAAGGTCACTTCCTCCAGGAAGCCCTTCCTGATCACTTGCCCTGACAGGTACAAACCCCTGCCCCATGTGGCCAAGACCAGGGCATGTTAAAGTAAGGCTCTGAAAGATAAGACACCCAGACTGGGATGGAGTTGGAAACTTTCTTTAAGAACTAATCACAAGACCTAGCCTCTCTCTCCACCCTCTTCCAGCAGCTACTTTGCACTCTGGCTAATTCCGGGCTGGGTAGTGCCAGGCAGGACCCCTCTCTTGGGCTGGGCATGGATCTGCTCCCCAGCCCGTGCCTTCCCCTTCCTTTAGAATCACCTTCACTCCCCCTGCCCACAGCCCACCAGGATCTCCAAGTCAAACTACGTTTGGAGTGAGGACTGGGCTTTCATGCCTCAGTTCTTTCACTTCGTTCTTGAGAAACTTTGACCAAAAGATCAAAACTCTAAGCCTCAGTTTCCCCACACAAAAAATGGGGGGATAATTCCTGATTTGCCAGCTTCACAGGGCTTTCGTGAGCCTCAGGCGAGGTGGATATACGACCTCACTTATCTAACTGGCCATTCGTGTAGAGAACTCCAGGAAGAGCAACATGATAGTATTTTTCCACTCCCACCAGGGTCCTGCAGTCAACCCACAACCAGCTGACCCCTTCCAGGGCCCAATCCTCTACTCAGCCTTTCAGCCACGCAACCCTCTTGACCATATCCTTCTAGACATCCTCTCTCCCTCTGCCTTCCCACATGTGCCCCCTCTGTCTCAGCTCACTCCCTCTCCAGTTAGGACCCAGTCCGGGGAGCAACTCCATGCTTTTTCCTGCCGTTCACATCTGCCCACCTCACACACACCCTGCAGGAAGCATATGCCCTTACACCCAGATCCCTGGAGAACCCCTGCTTGCAGTTTCCCCGTGGACACAACATGTAAACACGCATCCTCAGGTCCCCACCCCGCCGCCCTCGCCAACTCTCCTTTAGGAAACTCTATCTGGCAACAAAGTTGGAGCACAGTGCCAGCAAGAGCCGCAGCCAGGTCTGACCAGAGGTAGCCGAGGGTCTGGCGCCTCCACCCCCCATTGCGACAAGCTGAGCAGACCAGCTCTTTGTCTGGAGATTTCTATGACATACTTTTACTTCCTCTTTTTAGAAACTGCAAGGAATTTTATAAATCATTCTAGGTTCAGTACACTAAATGATGACCCCCTTGCCTTCAGTCCATGGTCCAAATCTACATTACTCTTTGATTTCCCAGTCTGACCTACCTGGCCTCCCTCTTGCAGGAGCGAGCATGAAGCTTTTAATCAGCAGAGCTTTTCAGCCCAGGCTCAGAGGGGAGGTATTCTGTTCTAGGTCTGACAGGCAGTAGAGGTGCAAACTCAGTCAGTGGAAGCCACTCTCAGCCAGCAGGGTGAGCCAGGCAAAGAGCACTGTGGTCACGTGCACAGTGGGTTTCAGCAGTTCATGGTCAAGGAGGGGAGAAATATGACATGTGACCAAATGTGTCAGAATGTGCACTGCAGGATGTCCAGAGATCCATGTGGGGAAGTGCCTAATTCATGGCGGGGGGCAAGAGGCAGAATGAAGAGACTGGCATCTTAGAGATGATTAGGCTGGGTCTTTAAGGATGAGTAGGAGTTTGTAAGTAGGTGTTTAGGGGAGGAGGGAATGGTGTTCTAAGCAGAGGAAGCAGCATGGGAAAAAGCCCAGAGGTACCAAACCAGGAGTGGGTTTCAGGAATTACAGTAGTTCCCTGAGGCTGGAGCAGAAGTTCCAAGAGGTGAGATGGTGAGGATGATGAGAGCTTCAGAGAGTAGCTCATGCAAGACCTTGCATATCACCTAGAGGAATATGTGCTGTATTCGGAGAGCAGAGGGGAGCCTTGGAAAGATGGACAATGCCAATCATCTGGTGTCTAGAAAGAGGACTTGGGTTGCTGGGAGAGGGTATGAGGAGGTGCCAGTTGAGAGCAGAGAACAGGGAGTGCCCGGCAGCAGGGCTCTCAGTTAAAGAGGGTTGCATGCCAACTCAGCAGGGGCAGTTGGGTTGGAAGTAAAGGGACTCTTGCAAAACTGGTAAAGAGGTGGGATTACCTGAACTATATTAGATTGTGGGGGCTGCGAGAGAATGGTGGTGTCCAGACAGAGGGATATAAAGACTTGAAAGGCCACTGCCACGCTTGAGAAAAGGGGAACAACGGAGCCAAAGAGCAGTGGTGCAATGAAGATTAGTTTGGAGAGTTAAAGACAGGTGCAGATCTGTTTGAAGGGGTTTCTAATAAATATATGTGGTCAGGTGGATTGCTGGTCCCAAGCATCCATTCTGAACCAACAGGCAGAGCATACATCTCCATCCCATTGACTCTAGACTTGGTCACATGACTGTCTTTGACCAACGGAATATGGATAGAAGCAATCATATGCCAGTGCAGCAACTTTAAGAAACATCACATCATCTCTTTCTTCCTCCATCTCTCACCATAAAAAAGTACATATCAGATAGAAGCAGAAACTTCAGCCTGGGCTCTGGGAGGAGAGAGGGTACACAGAGCAGACATTCTGCCTGGCTGGAACCCAGTGCAAGTCTACAAAACCATGTAGTCTTGACTGCCCTCCAGCTGACATGTAGCATGAGTAATAAACAAACCTTTGTGGTCATAAACTGAGAGTCAGTTTATGGGGGGATGTTTGTTATGTAGCATTAACTGCAGCCAAAGCTGATATATGCTATATATATGAGACAAGAAGGGTACAGACGGTGAAGAACCTCACATGTCATGGTTAGGAGCTGTGCACATGGAGATGAGTAATAAACAAACCTTTGTGGTCATAAACTGAGAGTCAGTTTATGGGGGGATGTTTGTTATGTAGCATTAACTGCAGCCAAAGCTGATATATGCTATATATATGAGACAAGAAGGGTACAGACGGTGAAGAACCTCACATGTCATGGTTAGGAGCTGTGCACATGGAGAGTCAACAGAATTTTGTAGTTGATGAAACTTCTCCATCTTTTTCAAAGCCAACCCTCCCCACTCCTTCCTACTCCTCCCAGTACCCCCCTCTATCAGCCATCCCTTCCCTCTCCTGGACTGAATCCTTCCCCTGAGCTTATATTTCACTTATCTTTTCCATCTAAAATCCTTTTCTTCACCCTGTCTTCTTTCAACTATAGCTCAATCACTCCCCTGACTTGCTCAAACTAACTTCCTCAAAGAGTTGATTCTACTCACCATCTCCACTTCTTTCTCTATCACCTACCAGCAATCTAGCTTACCTGCCCTCCACTCCACCAAAATTACTCACAGTATATTCCAGTAATCTCCTAATTGCTCAGTGCCATCCAGAGATCAAATTGCCAACATCCACTGGATCATCAAAAAAGCAAGAGAGTTCCAGAAAAGCATCTATTTCTGCTTTATACTTCATGGCAAATAGATGGGGATACAGTGGCTGACTTTATTTTTCTGGGCTCCAAAATCACTGCAGATGGTGACTGCAGCCATGAAATTAAAAGATGCTTACTCCTTGGAAGAAAAGTTATGACCAAACTAGACAGCATATTAAAAAGCAGAGACATTACTTTGCCAACAAAGGTCTGCCTAGTCAAGGCTATGGTTTTTCCAGTGGTCATGTATGGATGTGAGAGTTGGACTGTGAAGAAAGTTGAGCTCAGAAGAATTGATGCTTTTGAACTGTGGTGTTGGAGAAGACTCTTGAGAGTCCCTTGGACTGCAAGGAGATCCAACCAGTCCATCCTAAAGGAGATCAGTTCTGGGTTTTCACTGGAAGGACTGATGCTGAAGCTGAAACTCCAATACTTTGGCCACCTGATGCAAAGAGCTGACTCCTCTGAAAAGACCCTGATGTTGGGAAAGATTGAGGGCAGGAGGAGAAGGGGATGACAGAGGATGAAATGGTTGGATGGCATCACCAACTCAATAGACATGGGTTTGGATGGACTCTGGGAGTTAGTGATAGACAGGGAGGCCTGGCGTGCTGCGGTTCATGGGGTCACAAAGAGTCAGACAGGACTGAGCGACTGAACTGAACAGATCCAGTCCTTATCTTCCAAGATTGTTCCACAACAGTTAGCTTGGAACTAAATTCAGTATCTCATTGCTCAACCTCAGACATTCCTCTTTCTGTATTCTCTTAGCTAGTAGCACAATTATTCATTCAGTGATCCCTGACAGAAAGCCAAAAGGAGATAATGAATTCTGTTCTGGATTTGTCCAGTCTGCATTGCCTTTGGGACATCCAAGAAGAGATACCCAAAGGGCAGTTAAACACGTGAACTGGGGGCTTATAATAGAGATCTGAACTGGAGATAAAGAAGATTGTTACAGAGGTAGCATTTAAAGCGGTGAGCAGGAGTCAACTCACCTATTTACAGAGTACAACGACCAGATCTTTAAATCTCCATTCTGACTTGAGAGAGCTCTTTCCTGAGCCCATAAATTCCTATTCCTAAAATCACAGTTCCAGCCACCATTTGGTCCCTTCCCTCAGGAGTCCTGCCTCACAATGGCCTCCACGGTTGTTGCTGTTTTTCAGTCGCTAAGCCGTGTCGGACTCTGCAATTCCAGGGACTGTAGCTCGCCAGGCTCCTCTGTCCTTCACTACCTCCCCAAGTTTGCTCAGATTCATGGCCGTTGAGTCAGTGATGCCAACCAACCATCTCATCCTCTGCCGGCCCCCTTTCCTTTTGCCTTCAGTCTTTCTTAACATCAGGGTCTTTTCCAGTGAGTTGGCTCTTCACATCTTATTTCATATTCTTCACCCTGATCATGTTGTGTTCTCCAAGAACTCTTAAAATTCTATCATAAAAATAGAAGGTATAAAATACTACTATCCAGGCACTAAAAAAGGCTAAAACAAAAAAGATGGACAATACCAAATCTTGACAAGGATGTGGAATAATTACGTCTTCTACTTTGTTGTGGGAATGTAAAATGGTACCCTCTATGAGCCCACAATTTCACTCCTCAGTTCAGTTCAGTTCAGTCGCTCAGTCGTGTCCGACTCTTTGCGACCCCATGAATCGCAACATGCCAGGCCTCCCTGTTCATCACCATCTCCCGGAGTTCACATGATATTTCTCCTGGCAATCTTGATTCCAGCTTGTGTTTCTTCCAGTCCAGTGTTTCTCATGATGTACTCTGCATATGACCACAAAAGACTTCTTGAAGAAATAAAAGCCCAAATTGGAAATAACTCAAATATCCATCAACAGAAGAATAAATATGCAACGATGGTATATCCATAAAATGGAATACTGTTCAGCACTAAAAAGGAACAAACTACTCATATACACAACAACATGGGTGAATTTAACAAACACTATGCCAAGTGAAATAAGCCAGCCATGAAAAAGACACACAGTACAATTCCATTTATGTGATGTTCCCCTAGAGCAGGCAAAATTAATCAGTGATAAAGAAAATCACCAACTGGTTGCTTGGAAGGGTAGAAGGAAAATTCACTACAAATGGGATCCTTCTGCTGCTGCTGCTGCTGCTGCTGCTGCTAAGCCACTTCAGTCATGTCCGACTCTGTGCGACCCCATAGACAGCAGTCCACCAGGCTCCGCTGTCCCTGGGCAATTCATATCTCATATCTCATTTTGGGTGGTGGTTACATGAGTGCAAACAACTGTCAAAACGTGGTAAACCTAGCACTTAGAATCTGTGAATTTTATTGTATGAAAATTATACTTTAGTTAAAACTTAGCAAAAGAAAATAATTGTAAAGTATCTAGAAAATAAAAACTAAAATAATGAGAATATACAGGGCAGAAAAGGTGGCTCAGTGGGAAAGAAGTTCCATCACTGGGTCAGGAAGATCCCCTGAAGGAGGAAATGGCAACCCATTCCAGTATTTTTGCCTGGAGAATCCCATGGACAGGGGAGCCTGGCAGGATGCAGTCCATGGGGTCGCAAAAGAGTCCAATTCGACCTAGTGATTGAGTGTCCACAAATGCACAGGGCAGAAAACATTCAGTTAAAATACAAGTATATTTATGCTATGAATGCACCTATATAAATGTCAGCCCCCACCCCTTAACCTAGTCCCCCTTCAGTCTTTCTCCCCTTACCCTTGCCTCAGTCTCCATGACAATTGCCCATTAATCAGTTTCTAGCCATCCTGAGAGATGATGCAACGCAAAGAGCAGAAGCCTTAGAGACAGAGCTGCTTTCAAATCCCAGCCGCAATTTAGGAACCGAGTGCCCACCAGCAAGTTACTTGGTCTCTCAGCCTACATTGCCTCATCGGTCAAGTCGGTTGATACCTGTTGGGCTGGGCTAAGCAAACTGCAGTGTGCTGATTAGTTTCTGGAGAACCTAATTCTTTTGACCTCAGCCTGTGAAACCAAACTGTATGTGAAAGGCTCACTGAAGGCCTGGAAAAGCTTAGCGAAGGAGACTCCTGGGCTGTTTCTCCCCTGAGGGTAGAGGTGGCCCTGGGGGTCCTGGTGTTAGGGTCTCAGAGTCACCAGGGCCAGGAAAAGGCGTTCCTGACCAATGACTAAGGGCACAGGTTTCCTGGCAAGGCTTGGCCACTGGTGGGTCTTGCCCAAATCACTTTCCACACCTCTAGACTCAGTTGCTACACCAAAAGGGGCCAGATCAGACTGGATCTGAAGAATCTGATACTGTAAACAGCCTCCAGGGTTTCCCAGTATCTAGAGGAGGCAAAGACAGACCTGAACTGGTTCTGTCTGAAAGATGGAAGGGCAAGATCAGCGCCCTGCCGCCCAGGCTCCCCTCCCCCACCATGGTGCCCCTTGAGCCAGGACTCTAGGCCTCTCAAGGGCAAAGTTTGAAATCCCCCTAAACAGATGAACCCGAGGGACGTCTCCAGCGCCACCTCGTTCAGTCATTGTGCACCTGTTCCATGTAACAATAACTAAGAACCTGCACCTGCCCCCTCCCCCCTCAATGTGGTAGGGAAGGCAAGGAAGACCCAGAAATGACTCCCAGGAAGGAGGAAAGAATTTCGTGTCGCCCAAGAGGTGCAGAAGGACGACAGAACACCCACAGCCTTCCCCCAGGTGCACGCGACCCCCCACCCACCCCAGCCCCTCTGCCCTTGGCATTTCCTCACTCACAGCGGTCTCTATTTCGTGGTCGCGGAAACGGAGGCTCTCCCTGGGAAAGGGTTTCCCAGCTAGGAAGCAGCGAGGCCAGATGCTCCCCGCCCCACCTCCGGCCCCTTGAGACCCACCCATTTCTAAGTAAACGGAGGAGGCCACGAGGCCTGCTGAGGAGGAGCGCAAACGACAGCAAAGCCACCACCGCCGCCGCAGGGGCTCGGGGCTCGCCTCCGCAGAGAGGAGCGCGCTGTCTGACAAACCTCCGCGTCTTCGTCCCTCCCCTCCCCGGCCCGCGGGAAGAACGGGAATCTCAAGTCGCTCTGCTTTCTCTCTTTGCGTGCTGACATTTTTTTCCACTTTACTGTTTCTTGGACGCCTTTCAAGAGTTTGTGCAATCATTCTGTTTAGCTGCTTTTCTGCCATTTTCAAACGCAGGGTGGTGTCCCTTTGGAGTGGGAACGTGGTGGTCTGAAGACTTGAAGGGGCCCGATCGCCTCCCATCACCCAGACGCCTCCGGCCTCGTAGCTGCCAAAGTTACTACATTTGAAACTTTCCCCGTGCTGGGTGTTGGGCTTGGTCCTCGGCTTCTGAGCTCCCCGAACTCTCCCTCTCGGCGCCCCGGCTCTGAGGGGTTCCTGCGCCCCTCCCTCGCCCTCCCAGGAGCCCCCTTCCCGGAGGGATCCTCTTCCCACCCGGTCCAGGGCGAGGGCGCCCCTTCCCTCCTGCCGCGTAGATGGGGCAGAGCCCTCCCTCCTTCCGAGACTTCCTCGGTGGTCCCGCCCTGCGCCCCCTGAGCCTGCCTTCTCCCGCCTCCACCCCCCCGGACCCCGTGGGAAGCCCTGCCCGCAGCCCTTCAAGAGGCCCGAGTCCGGAAGGCTGGGCAGAGGCTGCGACGGGGACGGGATGGGACAGAGACCGGGTCAGAGTTGGGCACCGCGGGAGCGATCAGAACAAAAGCGGGGACACGGGCAGGGCAGCAACAGGGCAGGGCCGGCGCGGCGGCCCGTCCTCTCGTCGCGCCGCCCCCACCCGGCTCCAGCCCCCCGGGGGCTCGTGGTCAGGGGGCTGGGGCGGCGCCTCGTGGGACCCACCTGATCTGCAGAAGCTGGGCGCGCTGGGGGCTGGCCGGCGCCTCGGCTCCCCGGCGGCGTCCTCGGCTGCCGAGCAGTCGGCGCGCTGCCTCCCCCCGAGCCCCGCGGGGCGTGCCGGGGCGGGGTGTGCCGCCTGCGCTCCCGTCGGCCGGCCGCCGGGCGCTCCTCCGGGGCGGCGGGCAGGGGCGCGAGGGAGCCGGCGGGCGCTGGGCAGCGGGCGGCACGCTCCCAGCTCGGCCCGGCCCGCGGTGTTTGTGCAGAGCGGGTCCCGCCCCGGACACGGCCGCTGGGAGGCCCGGCGCGCCAGTGCGCGAGTGCCGGTGCGCGTGTGTGTCTGGTGGCAGGGCGGCGCAGGGGGGTGTTTGTTTCATTTTCACTCAGGCAGAAAAAAGCCAACGCTCCCAGCTCGGCCCGGCCCGCGGTGTTTGTGCAGAGCGGGTCCCGCCCCGGACACGGCCGCTGGGAGGCCCGGCGCGCCAGTGCGCGAGTGCCGGTGCGCGTGTGTGTCTGGTGGCAGGGCGGCGCAGGGGGGTGTTTGTTTCATTTTCACTCAGGCAGAAAAAAGCCTGAAACCAGCAAAAAAAGAAAAGACAATCCCTGGTGAGGGTGGCTGGGCCTCTTTGCCTTCTTGGGCCAGGAACTAGAAAACAAAACAAAAAAAATCTATTTCAAAGTTTGTGCTTCTGAGCCCGGCGTGACTACATTTCACTTCTGGTGAGTTGATGTAGGCACATCCGGCTGACTTAGTTCTATGCTGGTAGCCACAACAATTATCTCACCTCTTGGGTTCCAGACCATATATTTTGCGGCTGCAAAACTCAGAATTTTATTTGGCGGGGATCATTTGCCTTTGAACTTCAACTTCAGGGGCCAAGAAATTAGCTTCTTAAATATTTTAACGAGTTGAAACTGTAATTTGACACCATGAAAATAGCACAGAGCCTGGGTATGATGTATCATTTTAATTGTTTCATGCTAATGAGAAAAGAACAGAGCCCTGATCAAATATTTGAAGGATATAAGAGGATGCAGGAGGCCAAGTGACTTCTGGAAACTTGGGAGCATGGAGTTTCCTGATGATTCTGAAACCTTTTACCTCAGATTGAGACTCAAGCCCAGCCAAAACCCTGCTTGGGACTTGAACCCACGTGGCTGGGACTCAAACCCAGCCAAAACACCCAGTACTTGGTTTCAGGACCTAATGAAGCTCAGGTTCTTGATGTCTCATCACAGAAAGAATTCAGTGAGATACAAAGTCATGGGTTAGAAGTGGATTTATTCAGATATAGAAAGCAGCACACTCCAGAGAGTGTGGGCTATTGCAGAGGGCAAACTGGGCCACGAAATTTGGTGTGGTTCATTTTTATAGGCTGGGTAATTTCATATGTTAATAAGTGAGGGGATTATTCCAACTATTTTGGGGAAGGGGTGAGATTTCCAGGACTGGGGCCAGCGTGCCCACTCCTTGGTCTTTTAACAGTGCTTTGGAACTGTCCTGGCACCTCTGGGTGTGTCATTTCACTTGTCGATTGAGGATTAAGTTCTCATCTTTGGTTCCTTGGGCTATGTCATTCTTTCAAAAGTTGTGCCCTGCCCCTTTCCCTCCTGTTACAGTTCCAGTGGAGTAAATGGGTGGGAGAATTGAATCATCAATCCCATATGGTTGCTCAGGAAGGAGGTGTTCCATGACAATCAGCACAATACATCCTTTGCAAAAGCACAAACTGCTCCATTATTGTCTTGGGTGAACTCACTTGCAATAGTTCATTAGTGGTGAGAATCACAGTAAATATACGAATGATGTTATACTAAGTGCATCATTCCCCATGTTTTCATTATTGCATCTAAGGATGCATTGTTTCAATTGTTCAGTCCATCAAACTGGACAATAAATGAGTTTGTTTTTTTTTTTAAGAAAACTATGACAGTAATTCAAATGGCTCAAATGATAGCTCATCGTGATCAAAATCNATGTTATACTAAGTGCATCATTCCCCATGTTTTCATTATTGCATCTAAGGATGCATTGTTTCAATTGTTCAGTCCATCAAACTGGACAATAAATGAGTTTGTTTTTTTTTTTAAGAAAACTATGACAGTAATTCAAATGGCTCAAATGATAGCTCATCGTGATCAAAATCAAAAGACAAGGACACAGGAAATAGAATAGGTAAAAACATCACTCCGCTATTATACTCAATGCAAAAGGTTTGATTTCAGCAACACATCACCAGTCACATTAATTTAGTGTGGTTATTGTGGATTTTATTGGTTTTGAGGTTGCGTTTGTATCTACTTAGAAATGTTTTGGTTTTATGGTTGGTTTATAGACTGTGAACATGACAGCTTCCTGGTTAATTTTAGGTTCCTGGTTAATTTTAGGTTTATACTTATTTCAGTAACAATAAAATAAAAATAATTTAAGTCAATACTATGGATCTGGATTTGTTTGCTTGTTTTGGGAAGACCTATATAGTTCTCAGGGCTTCTTCCTTGGTGGCTCAGCAGTAATCTGCCTGCAATCCTGGAGACTCAGATTTGATTCCAGGGTCAAGAAGCTCCCTTGGAGGAGGGCATGGCAACCTGCTCCAGTATTCTTGCCTGGAGAATCCCATGAACAGAGGCACCCGGTGGACTATGGTCCATAGGGTCGCAAAGAGTCAGACATGACTAAAGCAACTGAGCAAGTATGCACAAATGTATAGCTCTCAAAATCTAACTGGCAGTTCTACTGACTGAATAGCTGATCTGTAAAACACCTTCAAGATTACATACATTAGCTTTGGGTCAAGACTTCTAGGTTTAAGGTCTTAGATGAGTCATTCTTCCTGTCTGAGACTATTTTGTGTCATATGCGGAAAGGGAATAAGGTGACTAGTTCATGGTAGAGGCAAAATCAAAATGGGATCATGTTGGGGAAAGGGCTTTGGAATCACATGAGTGTGAGGCTGAATATTGACAGAGGGGAAGGATGAGGCAGGTAAGCGCAGGTAGCTCTGATGACTTGCCAGGCATTGCTCCAGGTGCCTCTCACGTACTTCAGCTCATGTCATCCTCTGTGCATGCTAATCACATCCCCCGATTTTCAGAAAAGAAAGCCGAAACAGAGGCAAATTAGGTAACTTTTGTTCCCCATCTCTCTAGGTCTAACCAAAGTGCTCTGAATCCAGAAGGCCTTCCTCATTCTTTTAACAAATACTTACAGGGACCTCGGTATCTGTCAGCCCCTGATCTTCAAGCTGAGGATATCAAGGTAAACATGTAGCATCATAGCCCTGGGGGATGGCTGCAGCCGGGACATTAAACCAAGAAGACCCACCCAATGAATGATTTGGGGACCTTTGTGATCAGGGCTCTGAGGGATATCTACAGGTTGCAGGAGACCCTGAGACCGGAAGAAGGAGGAATTCACCAGGTGAAGACTTAGGGGAGAGTCAAATCTCTCTTTGACCCAAGCAGAGCCAAAGTCTTTAGGGAGGAGGAGAAAGAGCCGTGAGTGTGTGCTGGAAAGCTTCAGCATCACAAAAATAGCCATTTTCTGCAAATCAACCTATACGATCAAAACAAATCCCAGCAGAGTTTTGTGGAACTTGGCAAGCCGCTCTTAAAACCTGAATGGAAGAGCAAAGGGCCAGGTATAACCAAGACAGTCTTGACTAAGCAGGGAGGTGAGAGATGGGCTGTTGTTCAGCCAGATATCAAGACATACCATGAAACTCTAACAGCATAGAGTTGGTGCCAGGATGGATTACTGGACTAAGGGAACGAAATAAGGAGCCTAGAAAGAGTTTCCACAAGGATGTGGAAACTCATTGTAGGCCAGAAATGGGGCTACAGATCAGCGGAGAAAGAATAGACTTCAGAGAGTATTGCTGAGCCCAAAAGAATTGGAAACAGGTGGGCAAATAAAAACTTGCACAGGCATGCTCATAGCATCACTATTTATAACAGCAGAAAAGCGCAAACAATCCAAGTGTCCTTCAAGCAATGACTGGATAAAGAAAACATGGTACATCCATACAGTGGAATATTATTTGGCATAAAAAGGAGTGAAATATCGATTCATGTTACCATGTGGATGAACCTTGAAAACATGCTAAGTGAAAGAAACCAGACACAAAAGGTCATGTACTGTATGACTCAACTTTATGGAAATATCCAAAACAGGCACATTCATAGAGACAGAAACCAGATAAATGTTTACGGGGGGCTGGGGGATGGAGCACGGGAGTGACTGCCAAGTGGGTACTTGGTTTCCTCTTGGGCTGATGAAGAACACTGTGGAAATAGACAGTCCCGAGGGTTCCACAGCACAGTGAATGCATTAAATGCCCTGAACTGTGCACTTAAACACGGCTTACCCATTTCGAATGTGAATTTTATGTTATGACCTTTATCACAATTTAAAAAAGTGTTTCTGAGCAATCCATATGAAAAGTAAAATTAGATTTCTAACACACACACGCACACACACATGCCACAGACCACATGGGTAACTGACCTAAAGGAAAGAGAAACTTAAACCTTCATAGGAAAATATCATTATTACTCCAGAATAGTAAGGGTTTCTTTAAACACACACACACAGAGCACTGACCTTAAAGAAAAATATAAATAAATTTGACTACATCAAAATACAAATACAACACATACTGGAAAGATGCCACAATGAATTAATGGGCAAACCAGAAATTGCGAGATGTTTGCAAGGTAGAAAACAAAAAAGGATTGGTATCTTGAGTCTGTAGGAACGGCTGCAAATAAACAGGAAAAAAACACACCTTCTTCTTCTATTTTTACACCTGGCTAAGGGCCTGAGTGAAATGTCACTGGGTCAGAGTTCACAGGTGTCCCCTTTGTAGCACTTATCATAACTGTAGGAACAAAACTTTCTGTGTAGCTACAAGCCCCATCTGTCCATTTCAGTGGATGGGAAACTGTTTGAGGCTTTTGTGGGGAAGAGCTTATCAGCAGGGGCATGCTGGGAGTGAGCGGGAGAGGGCAGGGGGGAGACCAGGGTCTGCAGAGTTTGATGAGCCAGACCCACAGAAATCCCAGCTCAAGGAAATGGGAAACTTCCCCGGAACCAGAGACACACAGGTCCTGGAGCCCCAGGAGATGGCCAGCCGTGCCCTTCAATTTACAGATGAGGAAATGAGTTTCGGACTACGGGGGAGTGACTTCCTCAAAATTACCTACTAGAACTTTTCAGAGCTGGGTTTCATTCCTTCTCACACGTGCTCCTCGGGCCCCAGAAAGGAGGGGAAACCGCAGAAGGGGAAAGTGTTCTACAGCCCCTAACTTGACTTGAAATAGTCAAGTTAGGAGAAGCAGGTGAGGCTGAGTCCTGAGTCCTGGAGGAAGTGTGGGTGCAGGAGAGCAGCTGGGAGGATGAGAACAGGAAGGAGAGGAGCTCGCGCAAAGGACAGAGGACAGGACAGGCAAGGTCCTCCCCTGGAGCCACAGGACCCCCGGCCCGAGACTACGGGGCCATGGCGGAGAGGCTTGGACAGCGCCGAGACGAGGAGTTTGCCTTTTATCCTGTCCACAGAAGGGAGCCTCTGGAGTGATCATCCCGGGACGGAGGAAGGCAGGGCGGAGTTTGCCTTGGGGGGATTAGTCCCACCCATGCTATCACTGTCACTGAAAAGTAAAGTCACACAGGAAGGAAGGAGAGAGAAGTCAAAAAGGAAGGAGGGCAGGAAAGAAAGAAGGAAGGGAGGGAGGGAAGGAGGAATTAAGGGAAACAGAACTTGCCACCCGACCCCACCCCCACTCCAGCCTCCCTGCCCCCAGCGTCCAGGGGTTAAGGCTCTGTGTTCCCAGGGCAGGGGGCAGGAGTTTGATCCCTGGGTCAGGAAGCTAAGATCCCATATGCTGTGTGGCACGGCCAATAACATAAAATAAAATGATGGAGCATTTATGTGAACAAAGTTCTCTTCTTATCAAACAAAACAATTAAAAAAAAATACACCACCCCCAAAATATGTCACTGTGGCATAAAGACTATTTGGAATTGAAGGTAATTGGGAAGCAGCAGACACAGGAAAAACTCTCTGCTACCACTTTCCCCCCTTACCTTTCTGCCTAAAAGCAAGGCATAGATTTCCCTTCATAATGGTGACATAAATTCTCCTTGTGAAGGTCCACCTCCCCCACCTCCAACCCCCAC
Organism: Cephalophus harveyi; assembly: GCA_006410635.1. Classification (NCBI taxonomy): domain Eukaryota; kingdom Metazoa; phylum Chordata; class Mammalia; order Artiodactyla; family Bovidae; genus Cephalophus; species Cephalophus harveyi. Next base: position 268,131 of record SJYT01060440.1, read on the forward strand.
TCATACCAGGAGGAGGAGAGCAACCTTTATCACCAGTGATCAGAGGCTGCATAAACAAAACAACCAGACTCAAATAACACTTATCTTCCATTAGCTTCCTCCAGATATATACCTTCCCACAATTTACCACCCCTAGTAGCCCCAACTCCTTTGCTTTGTCTAGTCTCTTCTCCACCATTTATTATCCTTTGTTAAAATGATGGATAAGACCTCAGGTCTAATCCCTTCTTTGGGTTTTCACTTTTATTTTTCCTGTGAAGCCCCCTCATATATAAAAATATTAGCATCAATAAAGGAAAACATGCCTTTTTCTCCAGTTAATCTGTCTTTGTCAGTTTAATTTGCAGGCTGCATTAACAGAACGGAAGAGGGTAAAGGAATAGTGCTTTCCTCCCCTGCTGAGGCAAGGAAGTGGGGAGAGGGAGGGAGAGAAGGAAGGAAGAAAAGGCTTTCTGACTTGAGACTGGCATCAGATAATTGCCTTCCTTCCAGTTGGACAATAAATAAGATGGGAGGAATTGACAAGCCCAGGAGACCAGAGGCTGACTTGGCTCCTTAAAGGCCCATCAGCTTCTCCATCCTTTATTGAACCAGGGAAATGCTATTAAAATCATCATCTCCAGGCAAGGATATATCCTTTTTACTTGGTTTGGTATTTGGAAGTCATTTGTTTTCTAATGATGTTAAATTCCACCTCTGGCATTTACATATATCTAATTTCAAAAGGCAGAAACGGGGAGAAGGCCAAGTTTTTTAAGGCTCTTGGGTTCATTTTTGAAAACTGTCAGTGCTTCCAGGGCCAAAGAATTCTACCAGTTGAAATAAAATTTTATTTTCGCAACCAAAACTAATAAAGCTACATTCCACTGTGTTAAAAGTGTGTTCCTCTCAACTTTCAAAAAAGCTCAAAAAAATAAACCCTTGTATATTTCAGGATTGTTATTCCCTGAGAATATCTTCTCTATTTTTCAAATTAAGCACATAAATAAAATAAAAATGCAACTTAAAAACGCTAACATCCTGGGTCTTCTCAAGAGTTTGAATGAACGTTATGTTCTGAGCATTAGAAAAAAAAAATGTGTAATAGAACCAGCCTGGGATCAGCTCTGGTTCAGTTTTTGTTCCTGAAATTCCACAAGCCAGGTGACCGGGAGGGAAAAAAGAATCACTTAAATTTTCTGTCCTATACTTATTTATTCTTTTATAGATAGTTATCTATAAAATGGAGATAATTATCTCTACCTCCCAGGAGTATGTTAGAATAAAAAGTGACGTATGTTCATATAAAAGAGGTTCTAAATATAGTAAGGCACAGAATAAATGTGAGCTCCTATGGTCAATTATATAAAGTTATTCTTTGAATTTTTGAGTCACTAAACCCAGTGGGCATGAGGTCCCCCCTCCCCCCGCCACTAAGTCATGCTAATCCCCTCTGCTCCCCTCCTCACCCTGCAGATCTCAGCTCAGGCACAGCCTGGCTGCCTGGTTCCTCACCACTCTTCCCGGGCCCCCTAAGGCTCCAGCCACTGTCTCCTCTGTGCTGTCCCTCAAACAGGCCACGTATAATCCACACCTGGGCATTTGTACCTGCTGTTCCCTCAGCCTCAGATGTTCCCTGACCCAGTGCTTATTGTAAGCACATACTTCCTCACTCGCTCAGTCGTGTCTGACTCTTTGTGACCCTATGGGCTACGGCATCCCAGGCTTCCCTGTCCTTCACTATCTCCCAGAGTTTGCTCAAACTCTTGTCCATTGAGTCGGTGATGCCATCCAACCATCCCATCCTCTGTCATCCCCTTCTCCTCTCACCTTCAATCTTTCCCAGCATCAGGATCTTTTCCAATGAGTCAGTTCTTCGCATCAGATGGTCAAAGGATTAGAGCTTCTGCTTCAGCATCAGTCCTTCCAATGAATATTTAGGATTGATTTCCTTTAAGATGGACTGGTCTGATCTCCTTGCAGTCCAAGGGACTCTCAAGAGTCTTCTCCAACACCACAATTCAAAAGCATCAATGTGGTTTTTAGATTTTTTAAAATTAAAAACCCTTCTTTAGATAAGAAAGTTGATTCAGATCTGTCTCCATTGGTCCTGGCTTTTGACCTGTGGGCTGTCAAACCAGCTGCTGGGAGCCTGGTCTGTTTCTCTGCTTTGCAGCGCTGTCAGGAGGCCCCTGCCCTGCTCCGTGCCTGGCCCTGGCTGCCTCATCAGGCAGCTTCATAGTTTCTCCAGCTCTTCACCTTCATGCCCCCAGGCTCACAGGTCTGGAGGCACCCCACATGAAAAGTCCACTCCACCCTATTTTTAGAGGCAGAAGTCACAGCTGGGAGGACTCCAAGTTACCAGTGGCTGCCCCAGTAAAGAGAGGTGGTCCTGAATTCTAAAAAAAAAAACCCTGGGTGGCCATCTTGGCTTGACCATTACTAGCTGGGATCTTTGATCAGGAGGAGGCAGCCCTTCCCAGGATCGGTCTCCATATACGGGTAAGGAGGAAGCTTCCTCCCAGGAGCCCATGAGATGAGATATGTGAGGCACCTGTCCATGTATGACAGTTGCGATGGTTATCAGGACACAGGAATGAACCTCAGATGGTGGAATGTTAGAAATTGAAAGCAATTGGGAAGAAACAGGGCCAGGGGGATGGGCATCTTGGGATGGCCATCTTGGCTTGACCATTACTAGCTGGGATCTTTGATCAGGAGGAGGCAGCCCTTCCCAGGATCGGTCTCCATATATGGGTAAGGAGGAAGCTTCCTCCCAGGAGCCCATGAGATGAGATATGTGAGGCATCTGTCCATGTATGACAGTTGCGATGGTTATCAGGACACAGGAATGAACCTCAGATGGTGGAATGTCAGAAATTGAAAGCAATTGGGAAGAAACAGGGCCAGGGGGATGGGCATCTTGGATCATCTCAAATCATTGCCATAGGCAAAACCAAGTTACCCACGTGTCCAGTCCTGTGTCTCTTTTTGTACAGAAAGCAGAAGGTGGGGTGAGGAGGAGATGACCTCCACTTTTCTTTTTTTTTTGGCCATGCCACATGGCATGTGGGATCCTAGTTCCCGAACCAGAAATCAAACTCATGCCCCTGCAGTGGAAGCATGGAGTGTTAATCCTGGGCTGCCTGGGAAGCCCCTCATTTTCAATACTTACTACGGCAGCGGGTCTCTCCCCACACTGTACACAGCACGTGCTGGGGTCCTGAACAAAACTGACCACGGATCATTTCTAGAGGCTGTCAATACTCAAAGACAGCCTGCGGTTGCTGTAACTATGACTTTTTCTCTCTGTAATGAGACTCTCCATTTCAGAGAGGCTTGGCTTGGTTGAGCATCAGCACTGGAACTCTCCATGAAGGAGACTCTTGCTGTGTGACCTGGGGAGGGCCCCTCCCCCGGGCTCCAGATGCCCCATCTGTACAGTGACCCCAGAGAGTGGATGGGTCTCCCCAGGCTCTCTTTGCTCTGGCGTCCTGCCTGTGCGGCATTTGAGTCACGGCACTGTCTTCTCTGAGCTTGCCAGGCCTCGTTACTGTGTGACCTTGAGCAAGTGATGTCACCTTTCTGTGCCTTAGCTGCCTCATGGACAAAGTGAAAGTAATAATTTACTTAAGAGGGTAGAACAGAGCCTGGCATGAGTAGGTACTGTGTGTGAGTCGATACCCTCATCACTTCCAGTAATTCCATCATGATCATCACCCATCACCATCATCACCATCACCATCGTTATCAATACCATCATTATCACAACCATCATCATCATTGCCACCACCCGCACCATCTTGATCATCAGCCATTAGACTGTGAGTTGGTGTGGCTGGTGTGAGGAACATTGCTCAGAACAGGATACAGAGACTTGGGTACAAGTCCGTGCTTAAGCAAGTTTCTATCTCTTCCCTAGCCTCAAGACTTTCTTCCTAAGGAGAGGGGATTGGGTCTGATAGTTGGGGTAAAGGGTGAAGCCCGTGGCCAAAGACTAGATCCTTTCCTTGTCCCTATAGCTTTCCAACCAAATTCTTCAAGTTCGGGGTTCCAGGACAGATTTTACTCTTCCTTCCCACTCAGCACCCGCCTCCTCCGAGATCATCAGCATCTGGCCCTACCCTCAGCTAAAGGCAGTCAGGTTGATCTGAGCAAAAGAAAAAGGGTGGATCAAGTGTCCATAAACAGAGGAATGGATAAAGAAGATGCAAATATATAAAACGGAATATTGTGTAGCCATAAAAGAGAATGAAATAATTCTATTTGCAGTAACAAGGGTTAGACCTAGAGATGGTCAAGGCTTCCCTGGTGGCTCAGATGGTAAAGAGTCTGCCCGCAATGTGGGAGACCTGGCTTCAATCCCTGAGTCGGGAAGATCCCCTGGAGAAGGAAATGACAATCCACTCCAGTGTTCTTGCCTGGAAAATGCCATGGATGGAGGAGTCTGGCGGGCTACAGTCCATGGGGTTGCAAAGACTCGGACACGACTGAGTGACTAACACTTTCTTTCAGAGATGATCAAACTGAGTGAAGTAAGTCAGACACAGAAAGACAAATATATCATATTACTTAGATGTGGGATCTAAAAACTACACTAATGAATTCATTTACAAAACAGAAACAGACTTACAGACATAGAAATCAAACTTATGGTTGCCAAAGAGGAAAGCGGGTGGGAAGGGAAGAATCAGGAGCATAGGGTTAACAGATACATACTGCTATATATAGAATAGATAAGTCATAAGAGAGAGAGGCGAAAAGCAAAGGAGAAAAGGAAAGATATAAGCACCTGAATGCAGAGTTCCAAAGAATAGCAAGAAGAGATAAGAAAGCCTTCTTCAGTGATCAATGCAAAGAAATAGAGGAAAAGAACAGAATGGGAAAGACTAGAGATCTCTTCAAGAAAATTAGAGATACCAAGGGAACATTTCATGCAAGGATGGGCTCGATAAAGGACAGAAATGGTCTGGACCTAACAGAAGCAGAAGATATTAAGAAGAGGTGGCAAGAATACACAGAAGAACTGTACAAAAAAGATCTTCACGACCCAGATAATCATGATGATGTGATCACTAATCTAGAGCCAGACATCTTGGAATGTGAAGTCAAGTGGGC
>SJYT01060440.1:276413-290291 GCA_006410635.1 Cephalophus harveyi
GAAGAATTGATGCTTTTGAACGGTGGTGTTGGAGAAGACACTTGAGAGTCCCTTGGACTGCAAGGAGATCCAACCAGTCCATTCTGAAGGAGATCAGCCCTGGGATTTCTTTGGAAGGAATGATGCTGAAGCTGAAACTCCAGTACTTTGGCCACCTCATGCAAAGAGTTGACTCATTGGAAAAGACTCTGATGCTGGGAGGGATTGGGGGCAGGAGGAGAAGGGGACGACCGAGGATGAGATGGCTGGATGGCATCACGGACTCGATGGACGTGAGTCTGAGTGAACTCCGGGAGATGGTGATGAACAGGGAGGCCTGGCGTGCTGCGATTCATGGGGTCGCAAAGAGTCAGACACGACTGAGCGACTGAACTGAACTGAACTGAAGGATTTACTGTATAGCACAGGGAACTATATTATTCATTATCTTGCAATAACCATTGTATAATGGAAAGGAATCTGAAAATATATATATATGTATATATATATATAAAACTGAGTCACTTTGCTGTACACATTAAACTAGCAGAATATTGTAAATTAATTGTACTTCAATTTAAAAAAGAGAGAAAGAAAGAAAAAGCATTGGAGCAACACAAGGGAAGAAAGAAATCCAGGCCCACAAGCTTTTCACATTGAATTTCTTATAACTGTAACAGGGTTGTAGCCACCCATCTCCTGAGAAAAATAAGAGATAGACTTCGGGAAGGGGACTTCCTAGGTGGCATTAGTGGTAAAGAATCTACTTGTCAATGCAGGAGACTCGGGAGACTCGGGTTCGATCTTTGGGCAGGGAAGGGCCCTTGGAGGAGGAAATGGCACCCCACTCCAGTATTCTTGCCTAGGGAATCCCTTGGACAGAGGAGACTGGTGGGCTCCAGTCCATGAGGTCACAAAGAGTTGGATGCGTCTGAGCGTCTGAGCTTACACACAGACTTTGGGAGAAGACAGAAGGAGGGGAGAGATGAAGGGGGAGGAGAGCAGGCGTGGGAGAAAGGATGGGGGCGGGGGAGGCGGGGAGAGAACACCGAGGCAAGATGTTTCAAGAAACTACACCGCTTGGCATTTTCACTCACTGAGAAATCAGACTGTGTGTGGTCAGTTATACCTCAGTAAAGCTGGCGGGGTGGGTGGGAAATGGCTGTGTGTATTTGTTATCTATGGCGTGTACATGTGTGTGTCTGTCTTTATGTGTGTGTGTGTGCTTGAGTGTGTGTGTGTGTGTGGAGATACTTGAACGTGTATCCGTGTGTCCACATACCTGCATGTCTAGACAAATCAGTGTGTGTGTGTGTGTATGTGTGCGTGTGAAGATGCTTGAACGTGTATCCATGTGTCCACATACCTACATGTCTAGACAAATCGGTGTGTGTGTGTGTGTGTGCTTGACTGTGTGTGTGTGTGTGGAGATACTTGAACGTGTATCCGTGTGTCCACATACCTGCATGTCTAGACAAATCAGTGTGTGTGTGTGTGTATGTGTGCGTGTGAAGATGCTTGAACGTGTATCCATGTGTCCACATACCTACATGTCTAGACAAATCGGTGTGTGTGTGTGTGTGTGCTTGACTGTGTGTGTGTGTGTGGAGATACTTGAACGTGTATCCGTGTGTCCACATACCTGCATGTCTAGACAAATCGGTGTATGTGTGTGTGTGTGTGTGTGTGTGCGCGCACTCAGTGGTTTAGCCGTGTGGGTGGGTGCTCAGTTGTTTAACCATGTCCGACTCTTTGCTACTCCATCACTATAGTCTGCCGGACTCCTCTGTTTATGGGATTTCCCAGGCAAAAATACTGGGTTGCCATTTCCTCCTCCAAGGCATCTTCCCTGCCCAGGGATCGAACCTGCATCTCTGGCATCTCACATATTGGCAGGTGGATTATTTACCACTGATATCCACTGCACAATGGATATCTGCTCACTGAAAGAGTATGCTCTAGAGCATGTGTGACTCCTCGAGTGACCCTGATAGTCACACGCGTGTGTGACTGTGTGTACATTCCTATGTTCTTCTGAATGTGCACCTGTGATGGGGGCGAGGTGGGGACGCATATTGGTATTTGGATGTGTGTTGTAACTTTGTGTCTGCACATGTAAGTGTGTGAGTGTGTGTTTCAGTGCGTGCGGCTGCAGGGCTGAGTGTGAGGAAGTGGGTGCTTGTGGGTGGCCGTGAGCCTGCCTACAAGCGAGGTACCCGAAAAGGCATCTTGGTGTTCAACTGTGTGTGGTGTGTGCATGCTTGTGTGCTGTGGGTGGTTGTGCACCTAGGTGTCCGCGTGTGTGGGAAGCCTGGTAGCCCCGGGCTTGATTTCTCTCCCTGCAGTCAGGAAATGCCTGTGGTTCACAGTCAGTCAGTCCCCTTTGCACTTCAGTGGGGGCTCAGGCAGGCTTTTATTAGCAGCTCTCACTCACCAGACCATGCTGACTTCCTTTGTGGGAACCAGAAGGAGTGAGTTTGCAAGAGCCCTACTGAGACTGGTTGACACCCTGATGCTGAGTATTTGGGGTGGGAGCTCCTTTCCTTCGGGGTTCTGGAGGGTTCCCAGATCCCCCACTGGCCAGACCCTCCCCTAGCCAGGGGAGCCTCAGCCTTGGGAGTAGGATTGTTTAAAGGACAAGAGATTTGGAGGCAGACACCCTAGGTTCAAGGTCTACTCCCACTCTTGGATGAACTAGGCTTTGGACAAGTTGCTGAAACTTTGCAAGGTTTCACTTCCTTGACAACACGTTAGGATACCAAGGTCAAGCCCTTCCCATTCCAGTGACCATGAACACGTACAGTGGAGGTTTCCGGAGTCCACCCAGGTCTCCTTCACGCCCACTGGTGCCCTTGGCTTTTTAAAATTTTATTTTTAAAATCATATTCAAGTGTATGTCATCCATTATTCTTTTCCCTTTTGTTTAAAAAACTGTATATTTTGGCCACACCAAACGGCATGTGGGATCTTATTTCCCTAACCAGAGATCCAACCCAGACCCCCTGCATTGACAACACAGAGTCTTAACTACTGACCACCGGGAAAATCCCAGGATTGCTGGGGGCCAAACCCCACTGCCCCACCACGAACCACTTTTAATTCCGTTTGTAAGGAAAAGTATTTTACTTAAATAATCAGTGCCCCTTTCTTTCCTCCCCTTGAAATAAACCTCCCTTGCTGAAAAAAAAAAAAAAAAAATCCCAGGATTGGCTTCTAAAGTCTTGCTGCCCTCTTCTTATCCTCGGCCAAATGAAAGTTGTTTGCTTGGGAGGTCAGGTCCCTCTCAGAGCACCCAGCAACCAATGACTCCTGACTGGCCTGGGTTACAGAAAGTCATCCCTCTTGTTGGAAGATGATACAGTTCATGCTTCAGAGATCCCCAAGTTCAGTTCAGTTCAGTTCAGTTCAGTCGCTCAGTCGTGTCCGACTCTTTGCGACCCCATGAATCGCAGCACGCCAGGCCTCCCTGTCCATCACCAACTCCCAGAGTTCACTCAGACTCACGTCCATTGAGTCCGTGATGCCATCCAGCCATCTCATCCTCGGTCGTCCCCTTCTCCTCCTGCCCCCAATCCCTCCCAGCATCAGAGTCTTTTCCAATGAGTCAACTCTTCGCATGAGGTGGCCAAAGTACTGGAGTTTCAGCTTNCATTGAGTCCGTGATGCCATCCAGCCATCTCATCCTCGGTCGTCCCCTTCTCCTCCTGCCCCCAATCCCTCCCAGCATCACAGTCTTTTCCAATGAGTCAACTCTTTGCATGAGGTGGCCAAAGTACTGGAGTTTCAGCTTCAGCATCATTCCTTCCAAAGAAATTCCAGGCTGATCTCCTTCAGAATGGACTGGTTGGATCTCCTTGCAGTCCAAGGGACTCTCAAGAGTCTTCTCCAATACCACAGTTCAAAAGCATCAGTTCTTCGGCGATCAGCCTTCTTCACAGTCCAACTCTCACATCCATACATGACCACAGGGAAAACCATAGCCTTGACTAGACGGACCTTAGTCGGCAAAGTAATGTCTCTGCTTTTGAATATACTATCTAGGTTGGTCATAACTTTTCTTCCAAGGAGTAAGCGTCTTTTAATTTCATGGCTGCAATCACCATCTGCAGTGATTTTGGAGCCCCCAAAAATAAAGTCTGACACTGTTTCCACTGTTTCCCCATCTATTTCCCATGAAGTGATGGGACCGGATGCCATGATCTTCGTTTTCTTAATGTTGAGCTTTAAGCCAACTTTTTCACTCTCCTCTTTCACTTTCATCAAGAGGTTTTTTAGTTCCTCTTCACTTTCTGCCATAAGGGTGGTGTCATCTGCATATCTGAGCTTATTGATATTTATCCTGGCAATCTTGATTCCAGCTTGTGTTTCTTCCAGTCCAGCGTTTCTCATGATGTACTCTGCATATAAGTTAAACAAGCAGGGTGACAATATGCAGCCTTGACGTACTCCTTTTCCTATTTGGAACCAGTCTGGGGGACAGGTTAAATCAACAGCCAAGACCACATCCTTTCATTACTTTCTTTCTCTGCCCCACCTGTGTTCCTCAACACAACCCCACCCTTCCACCCGCGCTTTTCCTGAGAACATGCCTCTAATAAATCAGGTTTTCAAGAAGCCCCTCCCAGGCTCTGCTTCTAGGAAACCCAGCTGAGAACAGCAGGACAGCATTTTTATACACACAGTAATCCCGTGGGTTGGGGCGTAATTATCATTATCCCATTCTTAAGATGAGAAAATGAATAGTGGAGAGGAAAATGAGATAAATATTCATAGTTTAAAAAGTGAATTAGGAGGGCTTCCCAGGTGGCACAGTGGTAAAGAATCCATCTGTCAATGTAGGAGATACAAAAGACGTGGGTTCAGTCCCTGGATCGGGAAGACTGCCCTGGAGAAGGAAATGGCAACCCATTCCAGTATTCTTGCCTGGAAAATTGCATGGACAGAGCTTGCTGGGCTACAGTCCACAGGGTCGAAAAGAGTCTTGACTGAGCACAGCACTACACCAATCATAAAATAAATGCTTAGACTTAAATATTGCAACTATAAAGGGAGATTAAAAAGTGAATTAGATTTGAGCCATATGTCAACGTGGGTCTCTCAGACAATAGCCAGCCAGCCACTTCAGAATGGGTTCCTCAGGTCTCAAGCTTCTTGGGATCAAAGGTGATCTTAAAGCTCATCTGGTACATACATCTCTTGCTTGACTCCTCTCTACACATATGTACCCTCCAGACAAACATCCAGTTGTACTTGGATGCTCCTGATGATGGAGGCCTCACTCTCTCCAAAGAAGCATCTTTTATTTTTAGAGGGCACAAGTCTTGATCCCCTTTCCTTCATTCAGCGAATACTCTTTAAGCACCTAGTGTGTGCCAGGCACTATATGAAGAACCAAGGATGCAGTGACTGAGTGAAAGCCAGCTCACTTCCTGCCCTCATGGAGCTCATGAACGGGTGGGAGAGAAAACCAAGGAGAAACAACTGCAGAAAAGAAAAGTCTGAAAGCTGCTGGAACAGAGGTGCAGGGTGTGAGAAGGGTCCGGGTGCCCTTGAGGGCTTCTGGTGGGGAAATCCGAATGTGTGTCAGGAGGACAGGGAACACTTTCCTGGAGGTGTGATGATCCAGATTGTTATTGAGCCCAAGCTTGCTCTGCTCACTGCACGACAGGCCAAGTAATCCGAGAAGAAGTGTTGAGGCAAGGAATATGACTTTATTTGGAAAGCCAGTTGACCAAGAAGATGGAAGACTAATTTGTCAAAGTAACCATCTCATTTAGGTCTGGATTTCAGGTTCTTTTATAGAGCCAGAGAGAGAAGTTTCTCATTACTTCTCTAAAGTCAAAAGGCAGAGTGGAGAGGGAAACACAGTGAAGAAGTAAAGTAAAAAGGGTTTTTCATCTTGCAAAACATCTCTGGGAAGGGCCAGCCTTTGGAAAGGGGTGTGTTCATCTCTTCATTCTTTGTAGCCATTCACAGGTGAGCAGGGTCAGATTATCTCTCTATGAGCTGGACAAAGGCACTTTAGTTTAATAGTCAGGCAGAGCGGTAGGGTGCTCTGAGTCAGCTATGTATGATTGTAATAACAAAAGCAACGAAAAGTGAATCAAAGAAACAGTTCTAGCATGGAGTCAGAATTGACTTCTCTGCAACAAGCTGGCTTCTGAAAGATGAGTAGAAAATAAGAGGGAAGAGAGAGGGAAGAGTGTTAAAGCAGGAGGGAACAGCATAATCAAAGGCTGAGTTGACAAGAACAGCATACATGTGGCCTGAAAGGACCCAACGAAAAGGTCAGAAGATGGGGATGGGGTGTGGCCTCTGGAGCAGAGGAGGCCTAGTGGGGTTGGGCAGAGCCTTCCCTGGTGGTTCAGATGGTAAAGAGTCTGCTTGTAATGCAGGAGACATGGATTTGACCCCTAGGTCAGGAAGATCCCCTACAGAAGGAACTTCTACCCGCTCCAGTATTCTTGCCTGGAGAATTCCATGGGCAGAGGAGCCTAACAGGCTGTAGTCCATGGGCTCACAAAGAGTCAGACATGACTAAGCAACTAATTTTCTTTCACTCCTCATTCATAGGGTTCTTCAGGCAAGAATATTGGAGCGGGTTACCATTTCCTTCTCCAGTGGACCACGTTTTGTCAGAACTCTTCACTATGACCCATTCGTCTTGGGTGGCCCTGCACAGCATGGCACATAGCTTCATTGAGTTACACAAGCCTCTTCGCCAAGACAAGGCTGTGATTCATGAAGGGAATCACGAAGCAGAAGCTCCAATACTTTGGCTGTCTGATGCAAAGAGCTGGCTCATTGGAAAAGACCCTGATGATGGGAAAGATTGAAGGCAAAAGGAGAAGGAGGCGGTGGAGGATGAGATAGTTAGATAGCGTCACCGACTCGAAGGATATGGATTTAAGCAATCTCCAGGAGATAGTGGAGGACAGGGGAGCCTGGTGTGCTGCAGTCCATGGGGTTGTCAACTACAAACTGGCACTTGGCAAGAGCATTTGCTGGCGACTGAACAACGACAAGAGCATTTGCCATCTACCTGTTTCTGCGCTCCGGGGAAACTTGTGGAACAGGTCTTTAGAGAGTTAGATATTTTCAGGAACTGATTTCATGATCCCAATCCCTGCATCTCCTCACATCCAGAAAGTGAAAGTGAAGTCACTCAGTCATGTCCGACTCTTTGCGACCCCATGGACTGTAGCCCGCCAGGCTCCTCTGTCCATGGGATTCTCCAGGCAAGAACACTGGAGTGGGTTGCTATTTCCTTCTCCAGGGGATCTTCCCAACCCAGGGATCAAACCCGGGTCTCCTGCATTGCAGGCAGATGCTTTATCCTCTGAGCCACCAGGGAAGCCATATCCAGAAAAGCACTTGTCAACTACAAATTGGCACTTGCTGAGAGCTTTGCCAATGACTGAACAACAGGGGCCTTTGCCATCTGCCTTTTGGGAGATTGAATCCCCTGCTGCTGTAGCTGTTGACCTTCAACAGCCCCTGAGGGAGTGTACCGAGATGCTCTGTGTTCCAGGGAATCTGGTGGGACAGGTCTTTAGATAGTTGGATTTTTTAGGAACAGATTTTATAATTTCAATCCTTAAATCTCCTCATATCTAAGAGGCACTAAATCCCTTCATGGTGACATCACATCTTCCTAACTAGCAGAAAACCTTTTGTAAAAGGAGTGCTTGAAGGTGAAGGTGAAGTCGCTCAGTCGTGTCCGACTCTTTGCGACCCCATGGACTGTAACCTATTAGGCTTCTCCGTCCATGGGATTCTCCAGGCAAGAATACTGGAGTGGATTGCCATTTCCTTCTCCAGGGGATCTTCCTGACCCAGGGATGGAACCCGAGTCTCCCGCATTGGAGGCAGACGCTTTAACCTGTGAGCCACCAGGGAAGCCCAAAGGAGTGCTTAATGGTATTAAACTGCCTCTTCACCAAAATCTTTTTTTTTTTTTTAAGATTCTTTATGTATTTTATTTTATTACTTTACAATACTATATTGGTTTTGCCATACATTGACATGAATCCACCACAGGTGTACATGAGTTCCCAACCCTGAACCCTCCTCCCTCACCAAAATCTTATATATTGATTTTCCCCCACTGCCTCTTTGGAGCAGTCTCTCAGAGTGATCTCCCAGGCTGCAGGTCTCATTTTGCCCCAGTTAAAACTTAACTTGCATCTTTTTAGTCGACAGGGTCTCAAAGAGTCGCACAAACTTAGTGACTGAACAACAACTCCCTGTTCAGATCATCAGTCGTCTCCTCCAGTCCTTCTCTGGACAAAATGCCTCCTTTCCATCTGGTTGCGACATCCCCGCTCCCACTGGAATTCGTCTGCAGGCTCCGACAAGGCCCCTGCAGGCTCTCCTCGACACCTGTGTGTGGCTCAGAATGCAGGCATTTCAGGATCGCAGAGAGACACGCGTTGGAATGGCTTTTGCCACCACAAGTTGCGTCAAAGACCAGGGTCTCTTCAACAGCCCGAAGGCGAACAGAGTGACATGGGGACCTTAAAACAGACAAGCAAGTTTTCGGGAGTCAGAAGAACCCACCTGGGAAGTCTGGAGTTCTCCTCTTAAGAGACACACCCAAGGCCTGGGTTTTAATTCACCCACCTTGCGATCCACCCGGGCCTGAAGCTGGTGGGAGGAGGACACAGCTGTTGAGGCCGCAGGGGAAGGAGGCTCTTTGGAGGTGAAAGGAACCAGGAGCCCGCCCCGCTCTCCATCAGCCCCACCTGTTCTGCTTCCCCCAGCCCCCAACTCCTGCCTTCTCTCTGCCCCGGGGTAAAACACAGACTCCAGAGCCTCTGACTCCACCTCTGTCTGCTGCAAGGAACCTGGAGTCTGCAGTACTACAAGGTGTGGAAGCAGGATACTGGCCTCCTTGGGACCTCCCTGGTGGGCCCAGTGGTTAAGAATCCACCTTGCACTGCAGGGGACGTGGGTTCGATCCCTGGTCTGGGAACAAACGTCCCACATGCCTCGGAGCAGCTAAGCCTGTGCACTGAAACGCAAGGTCCTGCATGCCATAACGAAGATCCTGTGTGCCACAGCTAAGACCCGATGCAGCCTAATTAATTAATTTCTAAGAATAAGTGAAGTCCCTCAGTCGTGTCCGACTCTTTGTGACCCCATGGACTGTAGCCCACCAGGCTCCTCCGTCCATGGGATTCTTCAGGCAAGAATACTGGAGTGGGTTACCATTTCCTTCTCCAGGGAATCTTCCCAACCCAGGGATCGAACCCAGTCTCCTGCATTGCAGGCAGACGCTTTAACCTCTGAGCTACCAGGGAAACCCAATTACTAAGAATAGAAAGCAGTAATACCAGCACCTGAGAACACCCAGGTTGGAATCCCAGAAACTGTGAGTGTGTTACATTATGTGGCAAAGGGAATGGAGGCAGTGGATGGAACTAAAGTTGCTAATCAGCTGATCTTAAAAATCAGATGTAAAAATTCTAGATTATCTGGGTGAGCCCAAGACAAGAATATTTAAAAGTAGGAGATGGAGGCAGAAGAGGTCTAGGAATGAAGGAGAGGTTGGGGTGATGCGATGCAAGGATTCAAACCCTCGTCTCTGCTCTGAGGGTAGAAGAAGCCGTAAATTGAGGGACACTGACAGCCTCTGGAGCTGGAAAGTCAAGGAGACAGATTGTCCCCGAGAGCTTCAGGAAAGCAGTACAGCCTTGCCGATGACATGAACTTAATCCAGTAAGACCCGTGTCAGACTGCGGACATCGGAACCATACCATGATAGGTGTGTCTGTGTTTGAAGTCAGTATGTGTTTGGTGGTTGTAACAAACAAGCCTCCAGGGGTTTCCCTGGAGGTCCAGCAGTTAACCTTCCAATTACAGGGGTTGTGGGTTCAATTCCTGGTCAGGGAGCTAAGAACCCACATGCCTTGTGGCCAAAAAACCAAAACATAAAACAGGAGCAAATTTGTAACAAATTCAATAAAGAGTTTTGTTGGGAAAGAAGCTACAAAGAGCTTCTGAGATTTACGTAGTAGACTAACATCTCATTATTCTGATACAAGTTTATTCTGACTAGTGGATGATTCAAAGTAACTGCTAGTTCCCTCAAGTGCCCGTAATTCTTTAACAAAAACAGCTAAACCTTAAAAAAAAAAAAAAAAAAATCAATTGAGTTTAGAAAATGATCCATATTTTAAAAATCTCAAAAAAAAAAAAAAAGAAAGAAAGAAAAAAGAAATGAACCCACGAGCGTCCCGGTAAGCTTGTGCAGGGTCCAGCCCAGCTAGGCAATGGCAATCTGTGTCTCCAGCCCAGGCATGGGCAGGACTGGGGAAAGAGGCCTCTGGTTTTGTTTTAAAAATCTCAAAAAAAAAAAAAAAAAAGAAAGAAAGAAAAAAGAAATGAACCCACGAGCGTCCCGGTAAGCTTGTGCAGGGTCCAGCCCAGCTAGGCAATGGCAATCTGTGTCTCCAGCCCAGGCATGGGCAGGACTGGGGAAAGAGGCCTCTGGTTTTGAAGAGACACTGCTCCAGGGTCCCTGAATGGACATATATCTGTTCCAAGAGTACTTGCATCCTGTAAGGGCCGTGTCCCCACCAGTTCAGTTCAGTCGCTCAGTCCTGTCCGACTCTTTGTGACCCCATGAACTGCAGCACACCAGGCTTCCCTGTCCATCACCAACTCCCGGAGCTTACACAAACCCATGTCCATTGAGTTGGTGATACCATCCAACCATCTCATCCTCTGTCATCCCCATCTCCTGCCTTCCATCTTTCCCAGCATCAGAGTCTTTTCCAATGAGTCTCAGTTCTATGCATCAGGTGGACAAAGTATTATAGCTTCAGCTTCAGCATCAGTCCTTCCAATGATATTCAGGACTGATTTCAGGTTGGATCTCCTTGCAGTCCAAGGGACTCTCAAGAGTCTTCTCCAACACCACAGTTCAAAAGCATCAATTCTTTGGCACTCAGCTTTCTTTATAGTCCAACTCTCCCATCCATACATGACTACTGGAAAAGCCATAGCTTTGACTAGATGAACCTTTGTTGGCAAAGTAACATCTCTACTTTTTAATATGTTGTCTAGGTTGGTCATAGCTTTTCTTCCAGGAGCAAGCGTCTTTTAATTTCATGGCTGCAGTCATCATTTGCAGTGATTTTAGGGCCTCAAAACATAAAGTCTGTCACTGTTTCCATATCTGTTTGCCATGCAGTGATGGGACCAGATGCCATGATTTTAGTTTTCCTAATGTTGAGTTTTAAGACAACTTTTTCACTCTTCTCTTTCACCTTCTTCAAGAGGTTCTTTAGTTCCTCTTCACTTTCTGACATAAGAATGGTGTCTTCTGCCTATCATATCCCAGCAATCTTGATTCCAGCTTGTGCTTTGTCCAGCCTGGTATTTTGCAAGATGTACCCTGAATATAAGTTAAATAAGCAGGGTGACAATATATAGCCTTGATGTACTCCTTTCCCAATTTGGAACCAGTCTGCTATTCCATGTTCGGTTCTAACTGTTGCTTCTTGACCTGCATGCAGATTTCTCAGGAGGCAGGTCAGGTGGTCTGGTATTTCCATCTCGAAGAATTTCCCATAGTTTGTTGTGATCAACAGAGTCAAAGGCTTTGGCATAGTCAATAAAGCAGAAGTAGATGTTTTTCTGGAACTCTCTTGTTTTTTTGAAGATCCATTGGATGTTGGCAATATGATCTCTGGTTCCTCTGCCTTTTCTAAACCCAGTTTGAATATCTGGAAGTTCACAGTTCACATACTGTTGAAGCCCGGCTTGGAGAATTCTGAGCATTACTTTGCTAGCATGTGAAAGGAGTGCAATTGTGTGATAGTTTGAGCATTCTTTGGTACTGCCTTTCTTTGGGATTGAAATAAAAACTGACCTTTTCCAGTCCTGTGACCACTGCTGAGTTTTCCAAATTTGCTGGCATATTGAGTGCAGCACTTTAACAATATCGTCTTTTAGGATTTGAAATAGCTCAACCAGAATTCCATCTCCTCCTCTAGCTTTGTTCATAGTGATGCTTCCTAAGGTCCACTTGACTTTGCATTCCAGGATGTCTGGGTCTAGGTAAGTGATCACACCATCGTGGTTATTTGGGTCATGAACATCTTTTTTGTATAGTTCTTCTGTGTATTCTTGCCACTTCTTCTTAATATCTTCTGCTTCTGTTAAGTCCACACCATTTCTGTCCTTTATTGTGCCCATCCTTGCATGAAAAGTTCCCTTGGTATCTCTAATTTTCTTGAAGAGATCTCTAGTCTTTCCCATTCTGTGGTTTCTGTCTATTTCTTTGCATTGATAGCTGAGGAAGGCTTTCTTATCTCTCCTTGCTATTCTTTGGGACTCTGCATTCAAATGGGTATATCTTTCCTTTTCTCCTTTGCCTTTCACTTCTCTTCTTTTCTCAGCTATTTGTAAGGCCTACTCAAACAACCATTTTGCCCTTTTGCATTTCTTTTTCTTGGGGATGGTCTTGATCACCACCTCCTCTACAGTGTCACAAACCTCCATCCATAGTTCTTCAGGCACTCTGTCTATCAGATCTAATCCCTTGAATTTATTTCTCACTTCCATTGTATAATTGTAAGGGATTTGATTTAGGTCATACCTCAATGGTCTGGTGGTTTTTCCTACTTTCTTCAGTTTAAGTCTGAATTTAACAATAAGGTGTTCATCATCTAAGCCACAGTCATCTCCCAATCTTGTTTTTGCTGACTCTAGAGCTTCTCCATCTTTGGCTGCAAAAAATATAATCAATCTGATTTCACTATTGACCATCTGGTGATGTCCATGTGTAGAGTCTTCTGTTGTGTTGTTGGAAGAGGGTGTTTGCTGTGACCAGTGTGTTCTTTCAGCAAAACTCTGTTAGCCTTTGACCTGCTCTGTTTTGTACTCCAGGGCCAAATTTGCCTGTTACCCCAGGTATAGCTTGACTTACTTTTGTATTCCATTCCCCTATAATGAAAAGGACATCTCTTTTGGGTGTTAGCTCTAGAAGGTCTTGTAAGTGTTCATAGAACAGTTCAACTTCAGCTTCTTTAGCATTACTGGTTGTTAATGCTGGTAGATACTGATCACAGTATTGCCCTGAATTTTCAGAGATGCAGTGGTGGAGAAGCAACAGCCCCATTTTTGCAGAGATTCTAGGCAGGAGAAACAGATCCCTGGTCAGGGAACTAAGATCCCATGTGCCACAGGGCAACTAGGCCCTCTCACTGCAACTACTGAGCCTGTGTTCTCTGGAGCCTGTGTGCCACAGCCAGAGAGAAGCCCACAGTGCAAGGAAAGATCCCTCAGGACACAGTGAATATCCCACGCACTGCAACTAAGACTGGATGTAGCCCCCCCCAAAAAAAGGCACGCAGAAGTCCAGAGACCATCAGGTTTGGGAAGGGAAGAATTGGTTATCTGTTGTTGCTTTAAAAGCATCCCAGCATTTAGTGGCTTAAAAGCACAAGCATTCATTGTCTCACAGTTTCCGGGGTGAGAAATCCAGGAGCAGCTTAACTGGCTGCCTCTGGCCCAGATCTCTCTGAAGGCTGGACTCGCAATGTCATCTGGGGCTGCCATCTCTACTGGGGGATGGCCTGTTAGATCCATTTCTAAGCTCCCCCAAGTGTTTCCTGGCAGGATTCGATTGCTCATGGGCCACGGGACTGAGTCTTGGTTCTTCCCTCCCTGTTGACTGAACGCCTCCCCCAGCTCCTCGTCTTGTGGGCCTCTCCACAGAGCAGCTCGCAACATGGCAGCCGGCTTCCCTCCGAGACCGAGAGAATGATAGGAGCCACAGGGGTTTGTACTCTAATCTTGGACAGGACATCCATCACTTTTTACTTTTTCTATATTCTGCTCATTAGAATCAAGCTCCCAGTTTCAGCTCACACTCAGAGGGAGGACTCT
>SJYT01060440.1:290834-314692 GCA_006410635.1 Cephalophus harveyi
GAATTCGGAGGGGGTGGGGGGTGGGGGGGGTTCATCTTAGAGGTTGCCTACCACAGCCATCATATCGCTGCTGCTGGGATATTTCCTCAGGATGGAGCTGAGATGGGGTACGAAGAGGGCAATGGGCTCAACTTGCTGGGGGCAGTCATCTTGGTAAGAGACAGGGCAGACCAGAGTCCCAGAGAGGTGACTCCAGGGGGCTGAACACTTGGGTGGACGGTGGTTCCTCCACTGAGTCACTCCTTGCCCTGATACCCGCCAAGGCTCCTGGTATCTTCCACCCTCAATGTATAGAAAAGGGAGCTGATTTGTCCAAGCTGGTTGATGGCAGAGCCAGGGAGAGCCTAGAGCTTAGGACCCTTGAGCCATGTTTAGCTGGGACCTGCAGAGCAGATCATGCCTAAGTGTCCTATGTTGTGGTCAGGAGATAACACAGGCACGTGGAGTATCCCTGCCCCTGTCCCCTGAAACCTCTGACATGGGCACATTGGCCAGAGTGGTCTCTCAATCCCACATCCTGTCTTCACATTACTGGGACTGGCTCACAGACATGGGGACAATCTTAGACATGAAGGTAGCCTTGGACAGCTCCCCACTCCCTAAAATTGTGCAGCTGTGCGAGAATACCAGTGAAGGTTCCCAGCCCTTTCCTCTCCTCCTGTCCCCACCCACGGCTCCATATCAATCACCACAGGGGCCTCGCCTGCCTGCACATGCCTCCTCACTTGCTCTAAACCATGTCCACATCTGCTCACTGCATAGCCGTCATGGTCCTAGGCCTGTGCACGCTGGCTAGTGTGGGCTAGTGTGGTCTGCTCTCAGGAAGCAGGCCCCAGGACCTCTGGGTAGAGAATGCCAGGTACCAGGGATGTGGTTCCAAAAAGGGGACGATGGAAGCTCTGAGAAAGCATGTCCTCTTGGCCCTGGAGACTCCTCACCCCACAAAGAGGGTACAGTCAGAGGGGAACCAGAGCACGGGGGGACTCTACCCCCATCCTAAGAACAGGAAAGAAACACAGTCTCACCTTCCTGAAGTTCATTTATAGCAATCCTTCCCCTCACCCCTTTCCTTACCACTCTCTGCCTTTTCACCACCACTTTCCAAACTCCAAATTGCATCCCCATTTTCCCCTTGCACAGCCTCCCCAGCCAGCCCTGCAGCCTGCCTGCTGCAAGCTCTGCCAGCCAGAGGTAGGGTTCCTCAATTTCCTGCACTTGCACAAGTGAGCAAAAGGGTTTCCGCATACTCAGGTGACATTGGATGGCTGAAAAGGACTGACTGAAGCGCAAGCTCTAGAACAAGTCCGACATTCAACTTTGTTTCTGTGTTACTGTCAACGTCGATGCCCAGTTGGAAAGAATTCTAAAACTTTTTTTTTTTTTTCAATCGTTACTGCAAAAAAACTGCCAAATATGAAAGGATTAAAAAAAAAAGTTTAAACATATATATATACATGTATATACATTTTTGCATTATTCTGAATGTAGCCCATGGATTTTTTGTTTGTTTGTTTTTTGCAAATATTAAACAGACAAAAGTATATGTCACATTTTTGTTTTTTAAAAGTATTTACTGATTTATTTGGACTGTGCTGGGCCTTCACTGCTGCTAGGGGGCTTTCTCTAGCTGCAGAGAGTGGGAGCTGCTCTCTGGCGGGGGTGTGCGGGCTTCTCACGGCAGTGGCTTCTCTTGTGGAGCATGGGTCCTAGGGCACTTGGACCTCAGTAGCTGCACATGGCCTCAGTGGCTGTGGTTCCCAGGCTCAAGAGCACAGGCTCAGTAATTGTGGTACACAGGCTTAGTTGTCCTGAGGCAACTTCCTGGACCAGGGGATGGAGTTTGTGTCACCTGCATTGCAAGGCAGATTCTCAACCACTGGCTCACCAGGAAAGCCCAATATATGTTACACTATGAAGTCACAAAGCGCTGCAATGAAGCAAATGTCTGTCCTTCAACCACGAGCATTAGACGCTAGAAGTCACTGACACTGTCAAGGCCATCTGTGTGCTTCCCTACTCCAGCCCGGGGCTTCCTCCCCACCCGCTGTAACCCCTACTTAAAGCAGTGTTTCTGATGCCTTTACTTTTCAAAAAATAGTTTTCTCACAGATGTATCCACCCCTAAAGAACATATTCTTTGGTTTAGCTTCATTTTGAAACTTTTATATACATGGTATCATGTTGCAGGTCTTTTGTGAGTCTTCTTTCCCCTTTGATATTATGTTTCTAAGGCACATCCAGGCTGTGGTTTCCAGTTGTAATTTCTTCATATTCACTGCTTTATGATACTCTGCTGTGGCAACAGAAACTGGATACATAAATTATATTTTCTTCCATTTTTTCTTGGGATATGATTAGTAAATCCTCTCTTGGGAAGGCATATGTGTATGTTCTTCCTCCCTTTTCTGGTGTTGATACCAAAAATAATTTTTAAACTTTTATTTGACTGGTTCATGAGACCCCGAGCTCAGAGTCTGCAGTTCTCAGCATCCCCCTCACTGAATGGTCCCACCTCTGCCAGAATCCTGCGGGGCCAGGTACTCACTATTACCTGAAGGGATCTGGCTCTCGAAAGTTCTTCCTTGAGCTGAAGCAGAATCTACATCTGCGTGGCTTTCTCCCATTGGTTCCAGCTCCTCCCACTACCTGAGCTCTGGAGGGAGTTGTGGTCCTCCCCCACCCCTGAAGCGAAGTGAAAGTGTTAGTGGATCCGTGTGTCCAAATCTTTGCAGCCCCACGGACTGTAGCCCTCCAGGCTTCACTGTCCGTGGGATTCTCCAGGCAAGAATACTGGAGTGGGTAGTCATTCCCTTCTCTAGGGGATCTTCCCAACCTAGAGATTGAACCTGGGTCTCCTGCATTGCAGGCAGACTCTTTACCGTCTGAGCCACGTATTATATCTCCTCGCCAGGCTCCACAAAATCCTACCACTCTCGTCATCCCTAAGAGATTTCCATTTCTCTACCCATCCGATTACCATCCTTCTACCCACTCCATCCTTATTTTGGTATCATCTAACATTCCCAGATCTTGCCAACTCTGGATACGAACAACGTCCCACTAAAAGTCGACCTTCAGTTCTGCAAGTTGGAAACCTACCTGCTCACACAGGAGCTCCAGTTCTAAGGAGTGTGATGTGGCCTCTGAGGAGTCAGTCCTGGCTGCCACTCCAAGTCACTGCCACGGCCAAGGCTCTCAGAAGTGGAAAGTGACTAACGTCGAAGGTGACATTGCTGCTAGCTGAGCAGGAGACATCATCTGATACGCCAGCCCCCATTCTCTCCTAGGCTCAAGGCCATCACGATCCAGCCTGTAACACTGCCACCCCCACTTCAGGCCTCACCCTGCCACTGCGGTCTGTCCTGTGGCTGTAAAGGAGAAAGCTCTTTCCTCTCTGGCTGCACTGTCTTGGAACCCCATAGCAGGGCTTCTGGGACCCTTACATGTTACGGAGTTTAGAGACACAGCTCCTGCATTCCCAGGAGGACCAGGAAGATGATGGCAGTTTTCCACAATGGCCACTAAGGCCCCGTGTCCCCCTCCTTGGCCTTGGGGCTGAGTCTGCTGTGCCACACCAGGTCCCTTGGCCTTTAAATGTTTACTGATTTACCTTTGGCTGTGCGGGCTCTCCACTGCTGTGCCGGCTTTTCTCTAGTTGCGGTGCTGGGACTACTCTCTGTTTGCAGCGTGTGGGCTTCTCTTTGCAGTGACTTCCCTTGTTTCAGAGCACGGGCCCTTGGCATGCAGGCTCAGGAGTTGTTGCATACAGGCTTCGTTTCTCCACAGCATGTGGAATCATAGTTCCTAGACCAGGGATTGAACCCCTATCCCCTACGTTGGTAGGAGGATTCTTAACCACTGGACCACCAGGGAAGTCCCCAAGTCCCTTGTTCCTTCCTTGACAGTCGGTCCCTCCCTCCTCCACCACATTCTGCCACACACCCCTGAACCTTGACATGTGTCTGAACCTTGACATGTGTGTGAACACGGGTGCCCCTCCCAAACAGCGCCTCAGCCCTGCATGAATCAATGGGTGCAATAGCCTGTGGCTGGGTGGAGGACATTGCCTAACTGGATCCACGTACTAAGGCATCTGAATCCCAACTCTGACCAGCCAGGACCTCCGGACACAGAGTTGATGGTCTCTTTGTCCCACTCCTCATTAATAACCAGATTCACCTCCATTTTTAGGTAAATGAAGACAAGAGGAGACAAGACAATTTTTGAAACCTCTGTTTGCTTAGTGTAAATCCCTAAGTCTGGGGTGTTTTTGGTTTTTTATCTCCTTCTGACAAAGTGAGAACTTGCATTTTTCAAGTCGATCCAAGAAGCAATGGCTATCTACTCAACCCTGGAAGGGGAAGTACAAAAGAAATATGGTTTAAGAAAGTCATATTCTCACTGAGGAAATACACTGCCTTACCAGCACTCGACTTGTGGTTCTGACCACTGTCTGCCTTAAAGTTCCTTCTGCACATGAGAGAATGAACTCATATGTGCCTCAAGCCCCTGGGATGGGGGGTGTCTGTGTGGGGGCGGGGTGGGGTGGGGTGAGACGCATGTCTGACCCTTTCTTTTTCTCTCCCAGGACCCAACCCAGGGCTTGGCTCATAAAAAACACATAATCAAAGAAATCAAGCATGTTATAGAGAGAGTGCCCATCTGGCCACATCACTTTCCTGCTCAAAAACTTCCCATAGTTCCTCAATAACAGCAGGATAAACTACAAGCCCCCTGCCCAGACATTCATGCCTTTCAAGTCCCCGGACCCCAGCCTACCTCTCTATCCTCATTTTCCATCACCCCCTGCCCCCTCCCTTGCCCATGTTGCCAGTTCTCTAACTCCCAGCCACCCAGGACTCAGGGTATCAGTCAGGTTTCATTGGGAGAAGCAAAACCACTGGCATGAGAGAGAACGGCCGTGTCTTCCAGGGAGCTGACTTGATGCAGTGATGAGAGGGGAACAGCGCGCAAATCGTTTACACATCACTGAGGTCACTGCGTCTACCGCTGCGTCAGAGGCCAGCAGGGCAGGCAGTAGAGAGGGAACATGATGAGGAATTGAGGAGAGCGAGGGGAAGCTGGTTCTCACGGGAGCAAAAAAACCCACGTGGTCTCTCCTTGCGTCCCTGCCTCTAGCTTCCATTACGTGGTTGACTTGCAGAAGTGGAGTCTTCATTGAAGAAACTGACCCAAAAGATGCAGAAGAAACTGAAGGAAAACAAAGTCCTTCTGTATAACACAGAGAACTACTTTCAAACCCTTGATAAACCATCATGGAAAAGAATAAAAAAAGAATGTGTATATATGTATAACTGAGTCACTTTGCTGTACAGCAGTAAAAACACAACATTGTAAAGAACTATAATTCAGTTTAGAAGAAGAAAAGAAAAATTTCACTCTACGCCCTGTAGTAGTTTCTTAACAAAATCACAAAAGTGACTCTGAGATACTCTGCTTTCAATGACTTTATAAGAAAATAAATGAGAACTCAAAAAAGAAGAAGAAAGAGAGCTGGAGCAGCTGTGGGCCTGCCTGCTACATCATACCATTAAAAAAAAAAAAAAAAAAAAAACCACAGAGAGAGCCAGTAGATGTTGGCCAGGCTTCATGAGCTACAACAGTTTCTCTCCTCATCACCTGACCACAAACACGGCTACATTCACTTCCACTTCCCAAACCTCATGCAAAGTGTTCTTATGGCCAACCCCAACCCAGAGGAGATTCCAGAAACGTAGTTCCAGCTCATTTGAATCTGAACAGACACGCACTTCCTCAGCCTGTTTCCTTTGCTGGGAATATTCTAGTCCATTCTCCTCTTGAGTAACTCTTTTTTGTCTATCATTAAAGCCCCACTCAAATGTCTCTCCATCCCTCAAGAGTCTTCTGTCATCCCTGGGCCAACTTCACCAGGCCCTCCTTGAGCTCCGGGGACACTCAGTACCAGCCTCCTTCACCCATCTCAGTCTATTGGATGCTCACGGGTGAGGCTAGGTCTGTATCATCTCTGTGACCCTGGGGACTATAGATTACTAAACACTAGCTCAGTACATCTTCACACCAACCTTTTGAAGCAAAATGCTTTTACTATCTCCATTTTACAGCAGAGGAAACTAAGACTCCAGGGGGAGTGATGACTTGTCCAGCAATGCACAGCCCATAAGGGCCAGAGGCAGGACTCGGTCCTTGTACATCTGATCCCAGAGACTGAATTCTTAATCATTCTCAATCACTAAGCAAGTTTTTCTTGATAATTTTAAAAAATCATTTATTTTTTTTTTGGCTGGGTTGCTACCCCAACTTTCTCTGGTTTGGGTGAGAAGGACCGCATTCTAGTTGTGGTGCATGGACTTCTCATTGCAGCACCTTCTCCTGTGGCAGAACACAGGCTCTGGGGCACCTGGGCTCCAGGAGCTGCTGCACATGGGCTCACGGGTCATGGGCTCCAGAGTGCAGGCTCAGTAGTTGAGGTGACTGGGCTTGGTTGCTCTGCTGCACGTGGGATCTTCCCAGATTAGGGATCGATGCCATGACTCCTACATCGGCAGGCAGATTCTTAACTACTGGACGACCAGGGAAGCCCAAGCCATTCTTCTTCTTTTTTTAATTTATTTAGTTCATTACAAAAAAAAAAAAAAAAAACACCTAACTCTGGCTATATAGTAAGTTGCTTTTAAAATCCAAACAACTTTGTTATAATAATATTTTATATAAAAAGATAATTGTGCAATAGTTATCAGGAAAGTTGAATGCAATAGTAAGCATGTAGGCTTGGGAATAGTTTTCAAATTTGCAACAGATATGAAAGAAATCCTGTATGATTTACAGTTGTTTGAGTAAAAATAAGAAAACTCTGGTGCAGTTCCTATGAACTATCAAAAGGATAAACACAAAAGTCCTGTCTCAAGTTAATCAGATTTTGAATGGCACATTTTCAACATAATAAAATAAAGGCATATATGAAAAACAAAGACAAAATACACCTTTCTGTTCTAAAACATTTCTTTTTAGTCCATATGTACTTTAAATAATTGTATATTATTCTTAAGGAAGAAAGTATGAAAGGTAAGAGCAAACTGACCTCCCAGTTTGTCTAGGAGTGAGCAGGTGTTCTTGGAATGCTAGTTTTTCTGTTTGAAAAATGAGACAAGTCCCAGGTAAACTGAGACAAATTGGTCACCCTTGGCAAAGTGCTCTGGTTGTTTTATTTTTTAACATTATTTATTTATTTGGCTGTGCTGAGTCTTAGTTGCAGCATGTGGGATCTAGTTCCCTGAGCAGGGATCTAATCCAGGCTCCCTACATTGGAAATACAGAGTCTTAACCTCTGGACCACCAGGGAAGGCCCTGCTCTGGCTGTTTGAAGGTGGGAGAGGCACTGGGAAATCAGAGAGGGGACATCCTGAAGCACTGAACTTGTGGTACTCCCCAAGACCAGAACAAGAAGAAAGCTTTTGGATTGGCTTTTTATTTGTTTAATCCCTTCCTTCCTCAGGAACTTAGCCCTCTGGGTTATTTGGAAAGCAGTCTGGGGCCAGCAGAGTTCTCAGGTTGCTGGTTACATGAGGAACTCTGGGCTGGGGGTGGGGGAGATGTGGGGTGGGGGGGGGGGGTGGGGGGGGGGGGGGGGGGGGGGGGGGGCAGAGAGGATTCCAGCTCAAATAAGACATATTAAGCCCTAGGACCATGCAGAGCTCCTAAGAAATGTCAGGGTCTTTCTTTAGCTACATTTAGCCCACAGCCTGTGGCCCCCAAGTCAAGTCTATTGGCCAAGTGGGGAGTCTATTATATATCAGATCTTTAATTAAGCAAGTTCTTTGCTTCTCTTGATGTCTGAAGTGTCAACTAAGGTAAGAATACCTACTCAAGGGGTTACCGAGAATGTGAACAAAGCTCTTATCTTAAGGGCTGGAAACTGTCTTTGGGGAAAACATCTTGATAAATTTCTTGGAGAGACTCATGATGTTGGGTATGATAAGACGCAGGAAGGTTTTGCTTGGGGCTGGGATTTCTTGAAAGGAAGAATAAGAAATGAAGTGGAGGGAGAGGAAGAAGCAGGGGAGAAAGCCAGCAAAATGGAGAAAGCCAGCATGGGGAGGGGGGACCAGCCCCACTTCCAGACAAGCAGGGTTTGGCAAAGGAGAGCTTTAGGATAATGAAGCTTTTCCACTCTTCCCAGAAGCTATTTGTAACACCACCCCCTCTCTACCTCCAGATTATCAGTAATATGTGCCAGTCCTACCAGTGCTTGATACAGAGTGTACCTGTAGGTGTGTGTATTTGTGTAACTCAGAGAGAACTAAGTTTCCTGTTTGAGGCAAGGCAGTACGAAACAGATCACAAGCAACGAAGAAAAAGCTAAGGATCTGAGAAAGCTTGGTTTGGCAGAGACCACTGAGTCCATGACATCCATGCTTCTCCTTCCTGGGCTCACAGCTTCCTACATTCCCCATCCTCCTTGAGGTTAGGTTTGGCCAAATGATGGAGCTGCAGATGATAAGATGTGAGGAGTGCCGTTCCAGGCCTGGGCCCGAAAACTCCCACCCTGCTGGTCCCCTTTCTGTCTGTGGGATGACCCTAGGTCCCTGTGTTGACAATGGCAGATCCGTCGTCAGCCTGCACCCCACATCTACCCCACCAACTTGGAACCAAACTCCTAGATCTTATCATGAGAGAAAAATAAGCTTCCATTGTGTGAGGTCATTACATTCTGGGTCAAATTGTTAAAGAAGTTTAGCTTACACAAAGCAGTAAGCTTGCAGAAGCTTTTGACCTCCAGGTACTATAAAATCAGGATGAAAAGCTGGGGTATGGACTTCCCTGGCAGTGCAGAAGATAGAAATCTGCCTGCCAATGCAGGGGACATGGGTTCGATCCCTGGTCTGGGAAGAAATACCCTGCCAAGGAGTTACTAAGCCCGTGTGCCACAACTACGGAGCCCATGAGTCTAGAGTCTGTGCTCCACAACAAGAGAAGCCACCGCAATGAGAAGCCCACGCACCACAGTGAAGAGCAGTGCCCCGCAAGAGAAAGCCCACGCAAAAACAAAGACCCAGCGTGGCCATAAACCAAAAAGAATCAGAGTCGAGTGCACTGGACTGATTTTAGCAGATCTCCAGCTTGGGCAGTGCCACCTGAGACATGCGTCACACATGTGAGCTGTTTCATAGGCACTTGGCGAATGACAGTGTTTCTGATTATGATGAAATCCATTACGGAAGGGCTGGCCTATCCCTAAAGTGGATTCATGAACCCCACCTCTCAGGGGGGTTGTGGGGGCTGGCCACTGGCTGTGGATGCTGTTACTAGCATGAAGAGCTGGTCCATAGGGAGAGCTTAACTTGAGCTTTGTTTTCTCCAGGCGGGGGAGAGAGGCCTCCTTCGCCAATCTGATATGAGTGGCTGTGAGTGCTGGGAGGAGAGGTTATTTGGCTCAGGAAGGAATGAGGGGAGGCCCCACCCTCAGCCAGGCCTGAGCACCCTCCCATCCAGGGAGAGTTTGAAAGTTGAGCCCATTTCCAAGTCCCTGGGCCACGTGATAAGTCTAAAGAGAAACAGGACGGAACACGCCCTCCATCCTTGTAGAGGGAGAAAAGGAAGGCGCCAGCCCTCTGGGTGGGTTCCTGGGACTGGGGAGAAGGCTGGGGGACAGGGTGCCAAGAAGTGCAGAAGTCTGGGTCCCCCTCTGCCTGCCCCAGAGGGCTTTGGGGGTGTGGGCACCGAGGGTTGGGCCCTCATGCACTGGGGGATGAGCTCACCACACTGGGGGTGAAGTTGCCAGTGGAGCGCCTCACCTTGGATGGGTCACGGTGGCCTGAACAAGAACGCAGGCCACATGGGGCAGCCCAAGCAGACAGACTGAGGTCTGTGGCCAAGCAGCGCGATGAAGCCATCTGTTGGCTGCAGCGACAAGACATCCACAGCATCCTCAGAGTTCCCCGGAATCTGAAAAGTGTGATTCAGGACTTCCTGTCAATGAGGGGTGAGAAGGGATGTGGCTGCTGTGAACTGAACTGGCAGAGGGGAGATGGGATAGGGTTTGCTGCCAGAGAGAGTTGAGGAGTCCATATTTGTCAGCAGAACTGAGAAGGAGAGAGGCCATCGGTCCCTGGGGACGCCTTGAGGGGATCAGGGGCAGGCTGTATCCACCAGCCCAAGTCAAGCACTTTCCTCTGCCCACCGCTGCTCCAAGCATGGCTCTCAGTGCCCTTTGGCATCAGGACACTCAGAGTCCTGACTCTCCAGTGAACAGACCAGTCCCACGCAAGCAGGAGGCCTTGGAGCAGGGCTCAGCTCCAACGCTCATCCGGGAGCCCCAGAGCAAGGACACAGGAGCGGGCGGGATGGAGAGGCAGAGCCAGAGTGGAAGGAAATCAGCTGCCTGTGTTCTGTGAAGGCTCAGAACGACTTATTATGGGAAAATCCTGGCAAGGGTGGAGGTGGGAGGCCGGGAGCAGCATTGCCAAGACAACCAGGGGTTCAGCTGTCCACAGAGTCTACTCATCTTGCAGATGGCCCGTTTCTTTCACGTTGGACCTGCAGAACGGCAAGAAAAGATGTTAGAGCCAACCAGAGTTCCATACGGAGACCCTTAGGATGGAAAACTGTCACCTTTTGGGTTCATGGTTCCTCGCCTTCCAGAAGCCACGGCCAGTATCCTCAGCTACCTTGGCCCCCAGGCCCCATAGGCTTTCTATTTCTGGAAGAACATGAACTCTGGAGTCAGGCCAGCTAGAGTTTGAGACCTAGCTCCAGCACTCGCTAGCACAGCTTGGGCAAATCACTTCAGGTCTCTGAGCCTCAGTTTCCCCATCTGTAGAGTGGGAGTTATAATACTTGCCAGCTAGGGCTTGTTGTGAGGCATCAACAGAAACTGAAAGTAAAGCAGTTTGTCATGATCATCTTCACTGTGACATTTTTAAAAAATCATGCAATTTTTTTGAATTGATTTTTTAATTGGAGGAAAATTGCTTTACAATGTTGTGCTGGTTTCTGCCATACCACAAGGCGAATCAGCCATAATTATATGCATATCCCCTTGGTCCTGAGCCTCCCTCCCCTCCCGCCACCCCACCCCTCTAGGTCACCACAGAGTGCCAGGCTGAACTCCCTGTGTCGTATAGCAACCTCACCAGCGTTCAGTTTCACACTTGATGATCAAGCATCTCTCTATGGTGGGTCTTTGTCCTGACTTTCCTCATTCAATCCTCACTGAGACCCCTCTCGACAGATGAGAGAACCAGAGATAAAGAGCCAGGGTGATTTTCACGGGGTGGCTCCGCTTTAAGGCGGCCAAACCTGTCCTGGAACCCAGGAGGTCTGACCTCAGAGTCCAGGCTCAGGGCCCCTCCCTGTATTTCTGATTCGGAGCAGGTTATGTATCCATAGTGTTCAAAGGGAGGCTGAAACCCAGGTGGGAGCGTGAAGCAAGGGAGCGTCATTCTGACTCAGTTCTAAAGAGGTGGATGCACCCTGAGCCTATTATACAGAGTGATGTAGGTCAGAAAGAGAAAAAGAGATATTGCGTATTAACCCACATAAATATGGAATCTAGAAAGATGGTATTGATGAACCTATCTGCAGGGCAGCCATGGAAACACAGACATAGAGAAAAGACTTATGCACACAGTGAGGGGAGGAGAGGGTCGCATAAATTGAGAGTAGCATTGAAACTCACTTTCACTTTTTTCTTTCCTGAACTGGACAAGGAAATGGCAACCCACTCCTGTATGCTTACCTGGAGAATCCAGGGACTGGAGCCTGGTCGGCCGCCGTCTATGGGGTCACACAGAGTCGGACACGACTAACGTGACTTAGCAGCAGCAGCAGCAGCATTGAAACATATATATTACGCTAAAGCCTTTGACTCTGTGGATCACAGCAAACTGTGGAACATTCTTAAAGAGATGTGAATACCAGACCACCTTACCTGCCTCCTGCGAAACATGTATGTAGGTCAAGAAGCAACAGTTAGAACTGGACATGGAACAACAGACTGGTTCCAAATTGGGAAAGGAGTATATCAAGGCTGTATATTGTCACTCTGCCTATTTAACTTAAATGCAGAGTACATCATGTGAAATGCCAGGTTGGATGAATATGAGCTGGAATCAAGAATGCCGGGAGAGATATCAATAACTTCACATATGCAGATGATATCACTCATGGCAGAAAAAAAAGGAGGAACTAAAGAGTCTTTTTTCTGCCATGAGTGGTATCATCTGCGTATGTGAAGTTATTGATATTTCTCCCGACATTCTTGATTCCAGCTTATATTCATCCAACCTGGCATTTCACGTGATGTACTCTCCATTTGAGTTAAATAAGCAGGGTGACAAATTGGAGAAGGAAATGGCAACCCACTCCAGTGTTCTTGCCTGGAGAATCCCAGGGACGGGGAAGCCTGGTGGGCTGCAGTCTATGGGGTCACACAGAGTTGGATATGACTGAAGTGACTTAGCAGCAGCAGCAGCAAAGAGTCTTTTGATGAAAGAGGGAAGTGAAAAAACTGATTTAAAACTCAACATTCGAAAAATGAAGATCATACCATCTGGTCCCATCACTTCATGGCAAATAGATGGGGACACAATGGAAACAGTGACAGACTTTATTTTCTTGTGCTCCAAAATCATTGCAGATGGTGACTGCAGCCATGAAATTAAAAGACACTTGCTCCTTGAAAGAAAAGCTTATGACAAACCTAGATAGCATATTAAAAAGCAGAGACAGTACTTTACCAACAAAGGTCTGTCTAGTCAAAGTTATGGTTTTTCCAATAGTCATGTATGAATGTGAGAGTTGGACCATAAAGAAGACTAAGCACCAAAGAATTGATGCTTTTGGACTGTGGTGCTGGAGAGGACTCTTGAGAGTCCCTGGACTGCAAGGAGATCAAACCAGTCTATCCTAAAGGAAATCAGTCCTGAATATTCATTGGAAGGACTGATGTTGAAGCTGAAGCTCCAATACTTTGGCCACCTGATGCGAAGAACTGACTCATTGGAAAAGACCTTGATGCTGGGAAAGATTGAAGGCAGGAGGAGAAGGGGATGACTGAGGATGAGATGGTTGGATGGCATCACTGACTCAATGGATGTGAGTTTGAGTAAGCTCCAGGAGATGGAGAGACACAGGGAAGCTTGGTGTGGTGCAGTCCATGGGGTTGAAAATAGTCAGACATGACTGCGTGACTGAACAACAACAATTAGATAGCCAGTGGAAATTCACTGTATGAAGCAGGGGGCTCAAATCTGGTGCTCTGTGACAGCCTAGAGGGGTGGGATGGGGTGGGAGGTGGGAGGGAGGTTCAAGAAGGAGTGGACATATGTATACTTATGGCTGATTCATGTGATATATGACAGAAACCAACAATATGGTAATTCAGTTCAGTTCAGTCACTCAGTCATGTCCAACTCTTTGAGACCCCATGAACTGCAGCATGCCAGGCCTCCCTGTCCATCACCAACTCCTGAAATCCACCCAAACCCATGCCCATTGAGTCAGTGATGCCATCCAACCATCTCATCCTCTGTCATCCCCTTTTCCACCTGCCCTCAATCTTTTCCAGCATCAAGGTCTTTTCAGATGAGTCATCTCTTCGCATCAGGTGGCCAAAGTATTGGAGTTTCAGCTTCAACATCAGTCCTTCCAGTGAACACCCAGAACTGATCTCCTTTAGGATGGACTGGTTGGATCTCCTTGCAGTCCAAGGGACTCTCAAGAATCTTCCCCAACACCACAGTTCAAAAGCATCAATTCTTTGGTGCTCAGCTTTCTTTATAGTCCAACTCTCTCATCCATACATGACCACTGGAAAAACCATAACCTTGACTAGACAGACCTTTGTTGGCAAAGTAATGTCTCTGCTTTTTAATATGCTGTCTAGGTTGGTCATAACTTTCTTTCCAAGGAGTAAGCGTCTTTTAATTATCCTTCAATTAAAAATAAATATCATATGGAAACACAAAAGACCCTGAAAAACCAAAGTCGTCTTGAGAAAGAACAGAGCTGGAGGAATCAATCTCCCTGACTTCAGATTATACCACAAAGCTACAGTCATCAAGACAGTTTGGTACTGGCACAAAAACAGAAATATAGACCAATGGAACAAGATATAAAGCCCAGAAATAAACCTATGCACTTATGCATATCTTATTTTTGACAAAGGAGGTAAGAATATACAATGAGGCAAAGACAGCCACTGAAATAAATGGTGCTGGGAAAACTAGACAGCTACATGTAAAAGAATGAAATTAGAATACTTCCTATACCATACACAAAGATAAACTCAAAATGGACTAAAGACCTAAATGTAAGACCAGAAACTATATAACTTTTAGAGGAAAAAGGCAGAACACTCGATGACAAAAATCAAAGCAAGATTCTCTATGACCCACCTCCTAGAGTAATGGAAATAAAAACAAAAGTAAACAAGTGAGACCTGATTAAACCTAAAAGCTTTTGCACAGCAAAGGAAATTCTGCTGCTGCTGCTGCTGCTGCTAAGTCGCTTCAGTCGTGTCCGACTCTGTGCGACCCCATAGACGGCAGCCCACCAGGCTCCCCCGTCCCTGGGATTCTCCAGGCAAGAATACTGGAGTAGGTTAAAGGAAATTCTAAGCAAGGTGAAAAGACAACCTTCGGAATGTGAGAAAATAATAGCAAATGAAACAACTGAAAAAGGATTAATTTCCAAAATATACAAGCAGCTCATACAACTCAGAAAAACACATAACCCAATCAAAAAGGAGGGAAAAGACCTAAACAGATATTTCTCCAAAGAAAGCATACAGATATCTGACAAACACATGAAAAGATACTCAATATCACTCATTATTAGAGAAATGCAAACCAAAATGAGATATCACCTCACATCTGTCAGAATGGCCCTTATCAAAAAGTCTACAAACAGTGTTAGAGAGGATGTGGAGAAAAGGGAATGTTCTTGCACTGTTTGTGGGAATGTAAATTTATATAGCCACTATGGAAGACGGTATGGAGATTAAAAAAAGCTAGGAATAAAACCACCATATGACCCAGCAATCCCACTCCTAGGCATATACCCTGAGGAAACCAGAACTGAATAAGACACAGGTATCCCATTGTTCATTGTAGCACTATTTGCAGTAGCTAGAACATGGAAGCAACCTGGATGTCCATCAACAGATGAATGGATAGAGAAGTTGTGGAATGTACATACAATGGAATATTACTCAGCCATAAAAAGGAATGCATTTGAGTCAGTTCTAATCAGGTGGATGAACCTAGAACCTATTATACAGAGTGAAGTAAGTCAAAGAGATAAAGATAAATATTGTATTCTAACTCATATATACAGAATCTTAAAACATAGTACTGAAGAATTTACAGGGCAGCGATGAAGAAACAGATATAGAGAATAGATTTATGGATATGGGGAGAGGGGAGGAGAGGGTGAGATGTTTGGAAAGAGTAACATGGAAACTTACATTACCATATGTAAAATAGATAGCCAACAGGAATTTACTATATGGCTCAGGAAACTCAAACAGGGGCTCTGTATCAACCTAGAATGAGGGAGATGGGAAGGAGGTTCAAAAGGGAGGGGATATATGTATACCTATGGCTGATTCATGCTGAGGTTTGACAGAAAACAAAAAAAATCCTCTAAAACAATTATCCTTCAATAAAAAAACAAACAGACAAAAAGATTAATGGAATGAACAAATCAACAAGTCTTGAGTTGTATATATCACAGGCTGTATCTATCACTATTTCCAGATGACTATGTAAATCTCTCCAGTTTTTAGGACAGCCATTGGCAAATTATGGCCTGCCCCCCAAGTTCAGCTTACCCTCAGGCTTTTGTAAATAAAGTTTTATTGGAACACACACAAAAATAAATAAATTTAAATTTATAATTTAAAAAAAAGAGGAGCATCATTCTGAGGAGGTTCATGGAGGTGGCAGGATTTAAGCTGAAAATTTCCAAACAGAAACAGGATATTAGCAGGAGGCAAGGGGTGGAGGGGAGGCATTGCCTGGCAGTAGCTGCAGTGGAAGCAAAGTCGAGGAAATAGAGACACACGAGGTGGTGGGCAGCAGAGAGTAGCCCACGTGGCCGCAGTGAGGCCTCCAGGCAGAGAACTGAGCAGGGTCTTTGCCACTGGAGCTGTTTCTTTACAGAAAGGAGAGGTCATTTTTCCTCTTGCTCCCCTTTACAAATGCATCAGACTGTGAGCTCCCTGTGGGCAGGGATACGTCAGTCTCCTGCCCCACTGCAGCTCCAGTGTCCACCCTCACGCTTGGACCATGCACGGTAGGCACTGGGCAAACATCTGCTGGATGAACTGAAAGGGGGAGAATCTGTACTCTTCATGGGCTTCCCAGGTGGCACTAGCGGTAAAGAACCCAACTGCCAGTGCATAAGAGAGAAGTCACATAAGAGATGTGACTTTAATCCCTGGGTTGGGAATATCCCCTGGAGGAGGGCATGGCAACCCACTCCAGTATTCTGGATGGAGAATCCCATGGACAGAGGAGCCTGGAGGGCTACAGTCCATGGGGGCACAAAGAGTTGGACATGACTAAAGTGACTTAGCATGCATACGTGCACTCTCATCCAGCTTTCACTCTTTTTGTTTTTGGCAGTTCTGTGTGACTTGCAGGGATCTCAGTTCCCCAAACCCTGGCCCTGGCAGTGAAAGTGCTGGGTCCCTGCCACTGCGCCACTAGGGAGCTCCCGCAGCCACCTGTTATTTCATCAGAACTGAACTGGAGTTATCATATAACCCCTTTCCTCCTGCAAAGGAGACAGGCTGTAACTAGAGGTGGGGGAGGGAGGTTAGCAAGAGAAATGGGTAGACTGCAGCCCCAGTGACGAGCACTTACACTGAGTCCAGAGGAGAGAGACCTCAGCCATCCCCTCTTCCCCATACCCAGGATATTTTGGGAGTCAGATCTCCATGCGTGTCTCAGATCTTGTAAGTGGAGACACTGACAGCTGTTTGTTGCAGACTGTCTTTTCAAGAACGTTTGCATGGTGAACAGCCTTGGATGATGGAGAGTCTTTCTCTCTGAATTGAAAGGCAGGCATGCTTCCTGCCCACTATTAAAGTTTGGGGTTCTCTGGGACTTCCCTGGTGGTCCAGTGTTTGGGAATTTGCCTTCCAACGCAGGGAACGGGGCCCTGGTCAGGAACTAAGATCCCGGGTGCCTCAGGGGTAAGTAAGCCCGAGAACTCCAATGAGCCACAACTAAGACCCAACACAGACAAAAATAATGTAATAAATATTTTAAAAAAGAAAAGGTTTGGGGTTCTCAAAGCTCAGGGCTCATCTCTTGTATTGCAACCCACCACATGTGAGGCATCCAACTGGATGTGTGTATGTCAACCCTGTGTAGACTTGCCTATTGAACTATAGGATGCCCATGTAAGGTTGAGTTTCAAATGAGCAATGACTGCTTATTTATTTATTTGCTACATGGGAAGGCATGCAGGATCTCAGTTCCTTGGTCAGGGATGGAACCCAGCAGTGGAAGCACAGAGTCTTAACCACTGGACTGCCAGGGAAGTTCCAGTCAGTACTTTTTTAGTATAGATAGGTCTCATGCAATCTTTGAGACATACTAAAGAAAGGCATTTATCATTTGTCTAAAATTCAAATTTAACCAGGCGCCCTCTGTATTTATTTTCTAAACCTAGCATCCTACCCCCGTGGGACTCACTGGGACAAATACACTGATGTTTGTATATACATACATATAATGTATGTTTGTGTACAAACATACATTTGATCAGTATACAAATACACTGATATACTCACTTGCCATGCTGTGAGTGATAAAGTCTTTTGTCTCTGACCCAGGACTCTTGCTTTTTCTGCAGGTACCCACAGTAGCTCACAAGCAGGACACAATCTCATACTTTTCCTAGTTCTTAATAGATATCCCTAGCCTAAGCTTGCAATGTGGCCTAGAGTTTGCTGCTCACCATGTCTGTGGGATGAATGGCTGTCAGCCATAAAAATTGCTGCTACATACAGAGTTCCTCAGGGATTAGAATGGGTTCCTGGTGCTGTAGCAACTTTACATTTCACTAATGCATTGTTCCTGAGGAAAGCTGACTTGGGGGGATAACATATTCTTGCACGGAAGTTTCCCAGTATGCTTCCTGAAACGTTAGTTTCCAAAAAAAGGCAGGGAAAGGAAATTCTATAGTGAAATAAATTTAAAAAATGCCACAGTTCACCTCTTCCTTTTGGATTTACAGAGTCTTCAGTATATGAAAGGCTCTGACAAGTCCTGTAGCAAAGGACTCTGTTCCATTTTACTAAACCTGGGATTTTTCTGAAAAGACCTGACTGGGACATTTCTCTCTCTCTTTTTTTCAAATAATATTTTTGGTACTAACCTTCATGCAAGGAGATCAAACCTGTCAATCCTAAAGGAAATCAACCCTGAATGTTCATTGGAAGGACTAATGCTAAAGTTGAAGCTCCACTACTTTGGCTACCTGGTGCGAAGAACTGATTCATTGGAAAAGACTGATACTGGAAAAGACTGAAGGCAGGAGGAGAAGGGGACAATGGAGGATGAGATGGTTGGATGGCATCACCGACTCAATGGACATAAGTTTGAACAAACTGCAGGAGATGGTGAAGGACAGGGAAGCCTGGTGTGCTGCAGTTCATGGGGTCACAAAGAGTTGGACATGACTTAGCGACTGAACAGCAACAAACTCCTGCCAACCTTTTGAAAAATGCTGGAAGTATTTGGAAGCACAGGATTTCTTAAAGTTCTCCCTTCCCCTCATTTTCAGTGGAACTAAGCCTCGGGTTTTTTTGCTTAGGAAATGGATGGAGGCAGCACCAGGGCCCCTGCGCTGCAGGATTTCAGGGAACTCTACCAGCACGGGGACCAGCAGACCAGCATCCTTAGTGCTCTGTGTTCTTTCTATATGAACAGAGCCTCAGGAGTCATTTAAGGTAGCAGCCCGGGGAGCACGTCGTCAAAAAG
Organism: Cephalophus harveyi; assembly: GCA_006410635.1. NCBI lineage: Eukaryota > Metazoa > Chordata > Mammalia > Artiodactyla > Bovidae > Cephalophus > Cephalophus harveyi. The sequence goes on from SJYT01060440.1 coordinate 309,830, forward strand.
AATGTGTCCTGAGAGTGCCTCCTTCGTGCTGCGGCCTTTGTGTATTTCCTGTACTGCAGCCAGGGGACGTTTGCTGATAGTAGGCACAAGTGAAACCATTTTTAGCCCTGGCCTCTTGAGCCAAACGAAAGGCAATGAAGACCAATTCCCTCAGCCCACGTGAAAAGGGGAAGGAGACGGTCTTAGCTCTCGAACCAGCCATGGGAAGCAACGCTGACCAAGTGTGACACATAGCGGGCCAGGCAGGTCCTGCCGCCCCAACCTGGAATTCTGACAACAATTTCAGGGCCGGAAGTCCTCGCTGGCAGAGTCACCCTTTTGGTCAGTGGGTGGTTTCCAGGCTGCAAGCCTCTTTGCCCCCAGGAAGAAAGATCCTCTTGGGTCACACTGCCTCTGAAAACCCAAGAGTGACGTAAGTTAAGGAGTAGTCCAAAGAATTAATACATAGGATGTCAGTGAATGTTGTAAGGGGGAAAAAAAAAAAAACAAACAGTTGCATGCTGACATAAGCTCAGGCAATCCGGCGGCAGCGGCCTGCGTGGAAAGTCACAGAGCCTCGTTCAGAGCTGAGAAGCTGTGATGGAGAAAGTCTCTGACTCATCTGTGCGTTGAGTAGCTGTTTAGGGGCTTCCCGGGTGTCTCAGTGGTAAAGAATCCCCTGCCAGTGCAGGAGACAGGATTGGATCCCTGGTCTGGGAACATCCCATGGGCTACAGAGCAACAAAGCCCCTACAATGCCACAACCTCAACTGAGCCCGAGGTCTAGAGCCAGCAAGCCACAACTTACAAGCCCCTGGGCTGCAACTAGTGAAGCCCGAGGGTTCTAGAGCTGCAACAAGAAGCCCACACACCACAACTTAGAGAGTAGTCCCTGCCTGCTGCAACCAGAGAAAATCCCACACAGCAATGAAGACCCAGCGCAGCCAAAAATAAATGAACAAATAAGTTAAAAAGATCACTGATCATAGGTTACTGTAACAAATATAAAAATCACGAAAATATTTGAAATGTTGAGAGAATCGCTAAAATGTGGCACAAAGACACAAAACAAGCAAATGCTGTTAGAAGAAATGGCACTGATAGATTGGTGGATGTGGGGTTGCAACAAACTTTCAATGTAAAAAAAAACAAACAGTTATCTGTGAAGTGCAATAAAACAAGGGGGATCTGTATGTTTTGCTGCATTCATCATAGTGTGCTATTGCATCCGAGCTGGAAGAGCATTCCCTTGCCTACAAAGCTGGAATAACTGAAGTCCAGAAACACGAAGAGGCTTTCCCTAAGTCACCCAGGGCATTAGTCTACAGTCAAGAATTCATGCATTCTTCATCATTTCACTGAGCACCTGCTCTGCTCTGCAGAGACACACACAGTACACACCAGAAATCTCAGGCTTGGAATCTACATTATAGAAACGTTTACCAAGTGTTTTCAAGATAAATATATTTTTTAAAGGGACATAAGAAAATATACATGTCTGCTCATTTGAGCAGAAGAAATACAGTAAGGGTAAACCAGAGGCTAATGGATTGGCCATCTACAGGGGTTAGGTACAAACAAGGTAGAAAGAAGAGGAAGCACACACAAGGTGGTTGTCTTTTTGTGTAGCTCTGACTCACAGAAGCTTGACAACCTTTCACATACTCTAAAGCTAATTAATAGAAGCAACTCGGGTGCAAGGACAACCCCCAAGTAATTCAAACAGTAACAGATGAACTCAACTGTATGACAAATGAAATAACATCACCCCACAGAAGGCAAAGCGGGAAGAAACAAAGCTAATTAAGCAACTTTGGGAAACAGTTTGACTGGATATAGACATTTACTTTCCCACCAATAATGCACAAGGGTTCCTTTTCTCTCAGTTCAGTTCAGTCGCTGAGTCATGTCTGACTCTGTGACCCCCATGGACTGCAGCATGCCAGGCTTCCCTTCCAACTCTCAGAGCTTGCTCAAACTCATGTCTATTGAGTCAGTGATGCCATCCAACCATCTCATCCTCTGTTGATTGCCTTGAATATGTGTATTGACTTTAACCTCCTTAGTTAGATTTATTCCTATGTATTTTACTCTTTTTGAAGCAATTGTGAATGGGATTGTTTTCTTAATTTCTTCCTGATCATTTGTTATAAATATATAAGTGTAATAGATTTCTGTATATTAATTTTGTATCCCATGACTTCACTGAATTCATTGATGAGCTCTAGCAGCATTTTGGTCCCATCTTTAGGGTATTCTTTGTGTAGTATCATGCCATCTGCAAATAGTGGCAGTTTTGTTTCTTTCTTTCCATTTTGAATTCCTTTTATTTCTTTTTCTTGTCTGATTGCGGTGGCTAGGACTTCTAATACTATGTTGAATACAAGTGACAGAGTTTTTTCTGTTTGCATTTCAATTTGGAATGCTTCTATTGGCATATTTTGAAACTCACTGATTCTTTCTTTGGCTGTGTCTAGTCTACTGATATGCCTATCAAAGCCATTCTTCATTTTTGTTACAGTGATTTTGATTTCTAGCATTTCCTTATGATTCTTAGAATTTCTACCTCTGCTTACATTATTTATCTGTTCTTACATGCTGTCTACTCTTTCCATATTAGTCCCTTTAGCATGTTAATTATAGCTTTAAATACTTTCTCTGACAAGTCCAAATCTTGCATCATATTTGAGTCTTGGTGTGATGCTTGCTTTGTCTCTTCATACCAGGCTTTTTTGTGTCCTTTGGCAAGGCTTGTAATTTTTTGTTGAAAGCTGGCCATGAGGTATCTGGTACTAGGAATTGAGGTGACCAGGCTTTTAGTGTGAAGTTTTATGTTAACCTAGCTAAAAGCAGGGCTGTCTTTCAGGTTTGCTGAAGCCATAGGTGCCAGAAGCTTCAGTTTCTTCTAGCTCCTTGCTGTTTTCTCTCCTATTCTCTTTGAGTCTCCCTAAGAAGTCTGTCTTAAATAGCATCTTTGTCTTGCAGCTCTCTAAACTATAGTTGACCTGCTGACGTGTGCTACGGCACTGGGGAGGGAAGCATTCTGTAGTCTTACGATTAAATCCCAATTGTTTGTTTCATTTTTGTAGTGTGCCTGAGTGGCTGGGCTGTGACTTTATTCTGCCTGCCAATGCAAGAAGCACAAGAGACTCAGGTTTGATCCCAGGGTCAGGAAGATCCCCTGGAGGGAGAAATGGCAACCCACTCCAATATTCTTGCCTGGAAAACCCCATGGACAGAGGAGCCTGGAGGGCTACAGTCCATGGGATCACAAAGAGTTAGACATGGCTTAGCACACGTGCACTGCATAAGTTCCTGGACTGTGAGCTTCTTAGCTCCTCCCTCACTCCCATTTGAGACAGGACGCCTGCCCTTTACCCAGATCAGAGAAGACTCTGCTAAAGCAGTTTTCTTTGGAGGCAGATCTTTGTTACAGACAAAAGTGTTGTGCTCTCATGCTCAGATGGGTCTGACTCTTTGAGACTCCATGGGACTACAGCCCGCCAAGATCCTCTGTCCATGGAATTCTCCAGGCAAGAACACTGGAGTGGGCTGCCATTTCCTTCTCCAGGGGATCTTCCCGATCCAGGGATTGAACTCACAGTGACAGTGGGATGCAGGGGCATCTTTATCATTGGCACCACATGGCTTCCTTACAGACAAAGATCTAGGTGTATTTGAAAAATGGTCAATTCCTTCCCTTGTTGCTCATTGGTAAAGAATCCACCTGCAATGCAGGAGACTTGGGTTTGATCCCTGGATTGGGAAGATCCGCTGAAGAAGGAAATGGCAACGCACTTCAGTATTCTTCAGTTCAGTTCAGTTCAGTTCAGTCGCTCAGTCGTGTCCGACTCTTTGCGACCCCATGGACTGTAACCTACCAGGCTTCTCCGTCCATGGGATTCTCCAGGCAAGAATACTGGAGTGGATTGCCATTTCCTTCTCCAGGGGATCTTCCCGACCCAGGGATCGAACCCAGGTCTCCCACATTGGAGGCAGACGCTTTAACCTCTGAGCCACCAGGGAAGCCCCAGTTCCATGGACAGAGGAGTCTGGCAGGCTACAGTGCACGAGGTCACAGAAAAGTCAGACACGACTTAGCGACTAAACAGCAACAGTGACGCTTCCTCTGCTCCTTCTAGAAGTGAGAGAGGATTTCTCTCTAGCCTTCTTTGTGAGAACCTGGAGATAAAACCTGGAGCTAAATTTAGCCTCCAGCTAAAACCTGGAGCCACATATATTTTATCTAGGAATTTTTAACTCTCAGCGTGGTCCACACTGAGCCTCCAGCAATCTATCAATTACCATCAGAAGTGTTCCTGCTCATTGTGGCTCCAGAGGCTCTCCCAGGGAGGCTTATCAGGTTGTGATTCTGTGTTTTCCCTCTGAGTCCAGTTTTTTAAGAAGGGTTTGCCCTGTGAACTCAGTTCTCTGGTGGATCTAAGATTTGCAGGTTCTTCAGCTTGGTCTTCCTGCAAGGCTGGAAATAATACCTCCTGAGGTCTTTATATGTTGAAGTTGGAAATGAAAGGCTATGTGTATACGTGTAACTTTGAAAAAACACTTCATAAATGTCATCCTAAACATTTTTGGTTATTATCATTTGCAAACTGACAGACTCCTGTCCTCAGTTCAGTTCAGTTCAGTTCAGTCGCTCAGTCGTGTCCGAATCTTTGCGACCCCATGAATCGCAGCATGCCAGGCCTCCCTGTTCATCACCGTCTCCCAGAGTTCACTCAGACTCACATCCATCGAGTCAGTGATGCCATCCAGCCATCTCATCCTCGGTCGTCCCCTTCTCCTCCTGCCCCCAATCCCTCCCAGCATCAGAGTCTTTTCCAATGAGTCAACTCTTCGCATGAGGTGGCCAAAGTACTGGACTTT
>SJYT01060440.1:314699-350600 GCA_006410635.1 Cephalophus harveyi
CCCTTAAATCTATTCCTCACTTCCACTGTATAATCATAAGGGATTTGATTTAGGTCATACCTGAATGGTCTAGTGGTTTTCCCTACTTTCTTCAATTTGAGTCTGAATTTGGTAATAAGGAGTTCATGGTCTGAGCCACAGTCAGCTCCTGGTCTTGTTTTTGTTGACTGTATAGAGCTTCTCCATCTTTGGCTGCAGAGAATATAATCAATCTGATTTCGGTGTTGACCATCTGGTGATGTCCATGTGTAGAGTCTTCTCTTGTGTTGTTGGAAGAGGGTGTTTGCTATGACCAGTGCATTTTCTTGGCAAAACTCTATTAGTCTTTGCCCTGCTTCATTCCACACTCCAAGGCCAAATTTGTCTGTAACTCCAGGTGTTTCTTGACTTCCTACTTTTGCATTCCAGTCCCCTATAATGAAAAGGACATCTTTTTTGGGTGTTAGTTCTGAAAGGTCTTGTAGGTCTTCATAAAACCATTCAACTTCAGCTTCTTCAGTGTTACTGGTTGGGGCATAGACTTGGATAACTGTGATATTGAATGGTTTGCCTTGGAGGTGAACAGAGTGCCGGTCCTCAAGGTGCTCACAATTTGGAAGCAGGTGGCAGAGAGAGTCTGTCATTAATTTTGGAAAATTCTCAGCCATTCTTTCTTCCAAAATCTCTCCTCCTCCTTTGCCTCTTTCTTCCCTTTTGGAATTTTCATTACACATGTGTTTGACCTTTTGTAATTCTCCCACAGTTTCTGCATTTTTTCTTTTTTTTTGATCCACATGGCTTGTGGAATCTTAGCCCCCACCAACCAGGAATCAAACACAGGCCCATGGCAGTGAAAGCACCAAGTCTTAACCACTGGATCACCAAGGAATTCCTAGTTTTGAATATTCTGTTCCCTTACTTTTTTTCCCCATTCTTTTTTCTCTTTGCCTGACAGTTTGAGACATAAATAATGACATCAGTAAATAAACAGGATGAAGAGTGAGGAGCGCTGAGAAATGTCCCAAGAATGTCTATGGGGGATTCTGCTCCACCAAGGTGGAGGCTGGGTCAGCATAGACCACACGGCCACAGTGCCCATTCCTCTGGGATCTGAAGGGTGCTGGGGCAGAGAGAGAGGCAAACTGGAGGAGGCAGGAGGCCCTGGTTTCTCCACCTCCCGGCCAAGCGCTTTGTCCTCTGTCCTTGTGCCTCTCTGTTTAATCGTCCTCACCTTTAGCTTGCTTTGTCAGCTCTTCTGTGCTCACCTGGGCTATTGATTCACAGTGGAGATACTGAATGGAGCCAGAGCGGGGGTGGAGAGTGGGCTCTAACAGCCCTCCTCCTCAAGACCGATTAGTGAGACCCAGTTAGTGACGCTGGGAAGAAGAAAGCTGCTGGGAGAGCTCTGGTCCCAGCATCCTGCAGCCACCAGCCTTGAGCAAGGCAAGCGAAGGTCAGAGCCACGTCCTATTTGCTGCTGTGTGTCCTTGCATGTGTTAGCCACACTTCTTTGACAGCATATGCTGTGAGATAAACATTATTATCCCCACTTGTTGTTTAGTCGCTAAGTCGTGTCCAGATCTTTGTGACCGCATGGATTACAGCACTCCAGACTTGCCTCACTCTCTCCCAAATGTTGCCCAAATTCATGTCCATGGAGTCAGTGATGTTATCCAACCATCTCATCCTCTGCCACTCTTTTCTTCTTTTGACTTCAATCTTTCCCAGCATCAGGGTCTTTTCCAACGAGTTGGTTCTTTGGACCAGGTGGTCTAAGTAGTGGAGCTTCAGCTTCAGCATCAGTCCTTCTAATGAATATTCAGGGTTGATTTCCTTGAGGAATGACTGGTTTGATCTCTTTGCTGTCCCCACTTTACAGACAAGAAAATGAGGTGCTGGGGGAGGGGGTGTGCTCATCCGGCCTTTCTGCACGCCTCTAGAAAGGGTCAGGACTGGGATTCAAAGCCAGGGTCCCACTTTAAGGCCAAGCTCCCTCCCCTTCACCCCCGCAGGGGCGGGCAGGCCCAGCGTGAGTGAGCCTTGCGCCCTGTGACCTCTGCTGTCAGCGTCTGACCCCTAGACGCACAGGCGAGTGCTGCGGGGGACGTCAAGGCAGGCCTGATGGAAATCTGGCTCGCCGCCTCCATTGTCTCAGCATCTTGTAATCTAGTCCTGGGCAGGGGGCTACGGGTGGAGGCCACTTTTCATGGGAACTCAAGCAAGGAGGGAGTGTGAACCAACAGACTGGGACCCAGGCCAAGAGAGCAGAAAGAAAGCTGGGGCCTCAGCCAAGGCTCCAGGCCCCCGGGAGCCTCCAGCTGGATGGGGCCATGCGGGCTGGTCCAGATGTGGGTCACAGAGTTGCTGACGGCTCCGTGTCAGCAACAGAGAGAAAAAGAGCCAACGAGGGGGACACGCCAGCCGATGAAGTGCTGCCGTCCAGGGAAACGGGCCCCTGGCCACTCAGGGAAGGAGCCAAACCTATTCTGAGGGAGGCTGCCCAGTGGCCCAGTGGGTAAAGAATCCGCCTGCCAATGCAGGGAAAGCAAGAGATGGGGGTGCAATCTCTGGGTCGGGAAGATCCCCCTGGGGGAGGAAATAGCAACCCACTCCAGTGTTCTTTCCTGGGAAAATTCCATGGACAGTCCATGGGGTCGCTAGGAGTCAGACATGACTGAGTGACTGGGCAGCTGTTATGAGGGAGCAGAGAGGCTTCTTAGAGGAGGGAACCCCAGGGGTGAACAGAGGTTGGTCAGGGCACAAAGGGAACAGGGCCTTTCGGGGTGGGGGCAGCAGGTAAGAAGAGCTTATTGGTGAGAGCTGTCTCTTCCAGCTGGGGAGTTCAAGTTCAAACAGTTCAGTCTGGCCTGAGAGTCAGATGTGAAATACAGCATAGCAAGAAATGAGGTTGGGGTGTGGAAAGGATCCAGATGCCAGATAGTAAATGAGACATACTTACACTTAAAAGAAAAAAAAAAACAGATTGTTTATCTGAAATTCAAATTTAACTGGACATCCTGTATTTTGTTTGCTAAATCTGGCAACTCCAGCCTTGGGGACCATTTGGACTTAATTCCTAAGTCGTGGGAGCCATTAGCGGCTTGGTGAGATTTGCTGTTTAACAGGAGGTGAGCAGCAGTGTGGAATGCAGGGGACTGGGAGACCCATGAAGAGAAGCTTTAGGGGTGAAGTGTGGGTGGGAACAGAGAGATGTATTAGGTAAAGTAGTAGAACTTGGTGAGCAATTGAGTGTGGAAACAGAAAACAGGATGGTCAAGGATGACACCCAAGTTTGTGGGTAACTAAACAGATGATGGTGGCCTTTCCTAGGAAGAGAAACAGGTTCGGGAGCAGGGAGAAGCCAAGGCCAGCTTTTGACATGAGGCCTCTCAAGAAGAGGGGTCTGGGACACAGCTGGAGATGGGATCTGGATCCAGGTGAGGGATCGGGGCAGGGAGCCAGCATTTGGAAAAGATCAGCTTTTGGAGGGAAACCCTTGAATTCGTGGGGAGGGAGGAAGCCCTCAGGGAAACTCTCTAGGGGAAGAAGGAATGGGGGCTGAGAAGGGACCCCTGAGAAATAATAATATTTCAGAGGAAGCAGAGGGAAGAGAAGCCAGAAAATTAGATCCAGAGGCTTCGGCAGAGGTTTGGAGAAACATAGGAAGGGTCTTCTGACACTGTGACACTGTGTCTCCCCAAGAATCTAAGGCAGGACAGAGACAAACAAGAACAAGTTTGAGAGGGTCAAACATTACCGAGCCGTCAAGTCACGTGAGAACAGAAAGTGATCCTGTAAATCTGGTCTTAGAGACCCAGGGAGGCGTGTTCCAGGGAGGGGCAGGGACGGAAGCCAGGTAGGAGGGCGTGAGGAGAGAGAGGGAGGCAGGACTTTGATTGCCAGCCACTTGGACATGGTATCAGCCCAGGTATCTGCCCTCTGTCCCTCCTCAGGCCCTGAAACTGACAGTGAAGGGTAAGAGCAGGTATAAACCAGCCCATGATCACGAAGAAGCTGGGACAGGACCACAAGCAGAAAAGAAGACCTCAACAAACCTTTGGAAGAAGGGATGCTAACGGAGAAGTAGCTACCATCTGAAATGCTTGCAGAGGGATTTCTCTGGTGGCTCAGTGGTTAAGACTTCACAGTTCCAAGGCAGGGGACTCAGGTTCCTTGGAACTAAGATCCCACATGCCACAGGGTGTGGCCAAAAGAAAAAATTAAGGAAAAAATGAAGTGCCCTCAGAGAAGAGACAAAGGAGGAGCCAGTCAGTTTGTCCTGAGCATCCCAGAGGCTCGGGTCATGGAGGCACCAGGTCTGGGGGGAAGCCGAGACACAGAAACGTGTCTCTCAGGTCTTACAGGGGTAAATGACCACCTGTAGGCCGGTAAAGAATCCGCCTGCCATGCGGGAGACCTGGGTTCGATCCCTGGGTTGGGAAGACCCCCTGGAGGAAGGCAGGGCAACCCAGTCCAGCATTCTTGGCTGGAGAATCCCATGGGCGAGACTGGTGGGCTGCAATCCATGGGGTCGCCAAGAGTGGGATATGGCTGAGCAACTAAGCACAGCACAGCGCAGAGGAACTGAGTTACAAAGGACTTGCAAGTGTCAGGCACAGCAGAGAAGAAGCCTGAAGAGAAAACAAGGGACACACGTTCTGAGTGATGGGACTTTAGCCCCCTTTCCCTGCTCTGCTCCCCGAATATAACAGCCAGAAGTGTTCCCTCTTGCCCTACCCCACGCTGGCAACTGAAAGATTTTTCTCCGAATCTCAGTTAAAGGAATTCTCTCTGGATGGTTTCCCTCGTGACTCAGTCAGTGAAGAGTCTGCCTGCAATGCGGGAGACCTGGGTTCAGTCCCTGGGTTGGGAAGATCCCCTGGAGAAGGAAATGGCAACCCACTCCAGTATTCTTGCCTGGAGAATCCCGTGGGCGAGCCTGGTGGGCTGCAGTCCATGGGGTCACATAGAGTCGGATACAACAAAGTGACTCACTTTTCTTCTCTCTGGATCTACGAAGTCCCAAAGGGTGGACCTCCATTGATGATGATAACTGGAGGCCAGGCCACTTCAAGAAGGAAGCTGATGCGAAAGTCAAGGTGACGAGTGTTGGGACCTGAACCAGGGTTGCCTCAGAGGGAAGATGAGAGGTGGATTCTGGAAAGTATTTGGAGCAAACTCTGTGAGGGAAGGAGGTGGCGGGCTGACTCCTGGCGAGGGGGACTTGTGGGGATGGAGGGGCCATTTACCAAGATAGAAAGCATCTTCAGCAGGCAGGATCCTCAGGGGACAGCCCAAGGAAGGGCCTTTCAGTGACAAGGCTCCTGTTTTGAGTTCTGGGACAGAGATGAGACTGCAGGATGAAGCTAGGCTGCCATGAACTGAACTTGGTTGAGAAGCCTGACTCCCTGCGGCTGGCTGAGAGAGGCAGCCTTCATCTTTGAGAGCGGGGAGTCAGACTCGGGGGCTGCGGGGGTGGGCGTGGGCAGGAGGCCGTGAGGCAGCCACAGAAACCAGAGGCCGTGATGCCTGCCCGGGGTCAGCTGGAAGGAGGAGGACTGTGCTGGAATCAGGCAGCCTCATCTGTTGAAAATGAAACAATATCCAGACCACCTTAAACAAAAAACAACTCATAGAGTAGACAGATCTGGCTTCAGGCGTAAATGGACTCAGGATTCAACAAAGTCGCTGGCCCCTGCCTACTGGGCCTGGGTTAGATCTGTTCTCCAGCTTCCTGGGGGTGATCCCCAGCAGCTCCCATCACCCCAACGCCAAGTCCAACAGGAGGGAGAGTGCTCTTCCTCGCTGTGTGTGTTACTCTCTCAGTTGTGTCCAGCTCTTTTGTGATCCCATGGACTGTGGCCCACCAGGCTCCACTGTCCATGGGATTCTCCAGATGAGAATACTGGAGTGGGTTGCCATCTCCCTCCCTATCTCAAGTCAAAGTCCTGGGATTGAAACCTGTTGGTCTCAATGAGCCTGACGTAGGTCATGGGTCTTTTCCTGAGCTGATCTTGGAAAGCACTGCTGGGCTTAGACTAGGTCATGGGCTCCACTCCCCAAGGTGGAAGGCGGAGTTTGCTACTATGAAACACGTGGACTGGGGCACAAGGCCCCCCAAAGTCCCAAGAAAAGAGAGGTTTCTGCATAGCACAAGTTAACTGATGTCTCACTCTGTCACTGGGTCCTGATTCCAGGCATCTCGGAATTCTGGGAACCTCTAATTTTATTTTATTGAAATTTTTTTTTTGGTTGGCTGCAAGGTACAGCATGCAGGATCCTAGTGTCCTGACCTGAGATTGAACCCCTGTCCTCTATATTAGAAGCATGGAGTCTCAACCACCGGACTGGGTTTAGACACCCAGTACATGTTGGTGGATTGGATGGGTGAATGGATGGATGGACAGATGGGTGAATGAACAGTCCATCCTTCCAGTTTGCAGGGAGAGTAAGTGATCTCCTCTAAGTCTCCCTCTTTGCTGATCTTTGCCACTATCTTTGTAGGAAATCATGTCTTTGTCTTATTTATTGCAGCATCCCAAGCATCCAGCACAGCACCTGGCACTGAGTAAGGGCTCAGAGAACATTTAGATGGATGAATGAATGAACTCATGTGCAGGCTGAGCTCCCCGTGTGGCCACTTTCCCTCTGAGCCTCAGTTTCCATCTGCGGCCAGTGGGCGCCGCCCTGACCATGGCCAAACAGCCATGATGTGTACAGTGGCCCCATGAATGTCATCCCTGAGTGTGGATGTCACCGCTCCCAGCAGAAGCAGCCTCTCACGCTGGTCACCAGCGTGACAGGACCACGCCAGCCCTGGCAGGGAAGCAGTTAACTGCCCTCCTTAAAGGCAGGAAACCTCAACTGCACCCCTCCCCCTCCTCTGCATCCCTCCCCTCCCCTGCTTGCTAGATCCAGAATCTAATTGTGCAAAGGCTGGAGGACTAATCCACTTAGCAGAAGTCATGGGGAAGGGAAGTGAGGAGTTAGCTATGGCCCCCAGGGTCAGTGATGGGAAATTAAGGTTTGGAATACGTTCAACTCCCGGCTGGAAAACTACTGGGAGATGAATCTTGGCCCTGCATGAAGAAGGGCGTTGTAGCCAGAGCTGAACAGAGAAAGAAGGGGCAGGCTTCCTCAGAGGTGGTGAGTTTCCCATCACTGGAAGCATTCAAGCAGACATAAGGAACCTACTCAGAGGGGATGTTGTACAGGGATTCAGTGAGTGCTTCCTTCCAGCCTCAGAGTCACAGAAATCCAATTCAGCACGCAACAATAGAGCATCATTTGAGTCCTGGCTACTATTAAGAGGCTATACTCCTTTAATCCTCCCCATAACCTAGGGAGGAGGATATCCATAGTCCCATTTTGCAAATAAGGAAAACAAGGCTCCGTGGGACCAAGTTGCTTGCCCCAAGTGACTCCACAAAATGCAGAATAGTGATGGTCAGCACTGGCTGGAACTAGGTGCCAGGCCGAGGACCTTATATGCATTAATTGTTTGGATTCTCACGACTATTTTATGAGGTAGGTATTAACCTCTCCACTTTACAGATGAGGAAACTGAGGCTTGGAGAGCTTAAGGAATTTGCTCAAGGTTAGAATTCAATAAGCAGCCGTGTTCAGATGCTACCTCCAGTCTGAGGTCTGTCTGACATCAATTCCAAGCTTTGAACCAGAGCAACAGTTGCCAGGGCTGGTTGCCAGGTTCTGTCTGTTGTTCTTTCCACTGAGGCTTGCTGCTGGGCACAGCACAGGCTCCTGGCAAAGTGCCCTTCTCTCTGGCTTCCTCTTCTGGGAGAAGAACCTGAGGACAAGGGGAAGTGGGACAAGCTACTGCCTCTTTCCACCCCTGGAATCTCATTACAGAAAGAGCAGCTACAAGAGAAAAATCAGCCCTGTCCAGCAGGAGTGTGCCTGCGGTCTGTCCTGCAGAGAGGGGGTCATGATACCAGGGGAGAAAGGCAGAGTGGTAGCATGGTCTTAGATTGGGCCCCACACCTTGGTCCCTAAAGTCAAGGTGACGAGTGTTGGGACCTGAACCAGGGTTGCCTCAGAGGGAAGATGAGAGGTGGATTCTGGAAAGTATTTGGAGCAAACTCTGTGAGGGAAGGAGGTGGCGGGCTGACTCCTGGCGAGGGGGACTTGTGGGGATGGAGGGGCCATTTACCAAGATAGAAAGCATCTTCAGCAGGCAGGATCCTCAGGGGACAGCCCAAGGAAGGGCCTTTCAGTGACAAGGCTCCTGTTTTGAGTTCTGGGACAGAGATGAGACTGCAGGATGAAGCTAGGCTGCCATGAACTGAACTTGGTTGAGAAGCCTGACTCCCTGCGGCTGGCTGAGAGAGGCAGCCTTCATCTTTGAGAGCGGGGAGTCAGACTCGGGGGCTGCGGGGGTGGGCGTGGGCAGGAGGCCGTGAGGCAGCCACAGAAACCAGAGGCCGTGATGCCTGCCCGGGGTCAGCTGGAAGGAGGAGGACTGTGCTGGAATCAGGCAGCCTCATCTGTTGAAAATGAAACAATATCCAGACCACCTTAAACAAAAAACAACTCATAGAGTAGACAGATCTGGCTTCAGGCGTAAATGGACTCAGGATTCAACAAAGTCGCTGGCCCCTGCCTACTGGGCCTGGGTTAGATCTGTTCTCCAGCTTCCTGGGGGTGATCCCCAGCAGCTCCCATCACCCCAACGCCAAGTCCAACAGGAGGGAGAGTGCTCTTCCTCGCTGTGTGTGTTACTCTCTCAGTTGTGTCCAGCTCTTTTGTGATCCCATGGACTGTGGCCCACCAGGCTCCACTGTCCATGGGATTCTCCAGATGAGAATACTGGAGTGGGTTGCCATCTCCCTCCCTATCTCAAGTCAAAGTCCTGGGATTGAAACCTGTTGGTCTCAATGAGCCTGACGTAGGTCATGGGTCTTTTCCTGAGCTGATCTTGGAAAGCACTGCTGGGCTTAGACTAGGTCATGGGCTCCACCCCCCAAGGTGGAAGGCGGAATTTGCTACTATGAAACACGTGGACTGGGGCACAAGGCCCCCCAAAGTCCCAAGAAAAGAGAGGTTTCTGCATAGCACAAGTTAACTGATGTCTCACTCTGTCACTGGGTCCTGATTCCAGGCATCTCGGAATTCTGGGAACCTCTAATTTTATTTTATTGAAATTTTTTTTTTTTTTGCTACTATGAAACACGTGGACTGGGGCACAAGGCCCCCCAAAGTCCCAAGAAAAGAGAGGTTTCTGCATAGCACAAGTTAACTGATGTCTCACTCTGTCACTGGGTCCTGATTCCAGGCATCTCGGAATTCTGGGAACCTCTAATTTTATTTTATTGAAATTTTTTTTTTTGTTTGGCTGCAAGGTACAGCATGCAGGATCCTAGTGTCCTGACCTGAGATTGAACCCCTGTCCTCTATATTAGAAGCATGGAGTCTCAACCACCGGACTGGGTTTAGACACCCAGTACATGTTGGTGGATTGGATGGGTGAATGGATGGATGGACAGATGGGTGAATGAACAGTCCATCCTTCCAGTTTGCAGGGAGAGTAAGTGATCTCCTCTAAGTCTCCCTCTTTGCTGATCTTTGCCACTATCTTTGTAGGAAATCATGTCTTTGTCTTATTTATTGCAGCATCCCAAGCATCCAGCACAGCACCTGGCGCTGAGTAAGGGCTCAGAGAACATTTAGATGGATGAATGAATGAACTCATGTGCAGGCTGAGCTCCCCATGTGGCCACTTTCCCTCTGAGCCTCAGTTTCCATCTGCGGCCAGTGGGCGCCGCCCTGACCATGGCCAAACAGCCATGATGTGTACAGTGGCCCCATGAATGTCATCCCTGAGTGTGGATGTCACCGCTCCCAGCAGAAGCAGCCTCTCACGCTGGTCACCAGCGTGACAGGACCACGCCAGCCCTGGCAGGGAAGCAGTTAACTGCCCTCCTTAAAGGCAGGAAACCTCAACTGCACCCCTCCCCCTCCTCTGCATCCCTCCCCTCCCCTGCTTGCTAGATCCAGAATCTAATTGTGCAAAGGCTGGAGGACTAATCCACTTAGCAGAAGTCATGGGGAAGGGAAGTGAGGAGTTAGCTATGGCCCCCAGGGTCAGTGATGGGAAATTAAGGTTTGGAATACGTTCAACTCCCGGCTGGAAAACTACTGGGAGATGAATCTTGGCCCTGCATGAAGAAGGGCGTTGTAGCCAGAGCTGAACAGAGAAAGAAGGGGCAGGCTTCCTCAGAGGTGGTGAGTTTCCCATCACTGGAAGCATTCAAGCAGACATAAGGAACCTACTCAGAGGGGATGTTGTACAGGGATTCAGTGAGTGCTTCCTTCCAGCCTCAGAGTCACAGAAATCCAATTCAGCACGCAACAATAGAGCATCATTTGAGTCCTGGCTACTATTAAGAGGCTATACTCCTTTAATCCTCCCCATAACCTAGGGAGGAGGATATCCATAGTCCCATTTTGCAAATAAGGAAAACAAGGCTCCGTGGGACCAAGTTGCTTGCCCCAAGTGACTCCACAAAATGTAGAATAGTGATGGTCAGCACTGGCTGGAACTAGGTGCCAGGCCGAGGACCTTATATGCATTAATTGTTTGGATTCTCACGACTATTTTATGAGGTAGGTATTAACCTCTCCACTTTACAGATGAGGAAACTGAGGCTTGGAGAGCTTAAGGAATTTGCTCAAGGTTAGAATTCAATAAGCAGCCGTGTTCAGATGCTACCTCCAGTCTGAGGTCTGTCTGACATCAATTCCAAGCTTTGAACCAGAGCAACAGTTGCCAGGGCTGGTTGCCAGGTTCTGTCTGTTGTTCTTTCCACTGAGGCTTGCTGCTGGGCACAGCACAGGCTCCTGGCAAAGTGCCCTTCTCTCTGGCTTCCTCTTCTGGGAGAAGAACCTGAGGACAAGGGGAAGTGGGACAAGCTACTGCCTCTTTCCACCCCTGGAATCTCATTACAGAAAGAGCAGCTACAAGAGAAAAATCAGCCCTGTCCAGCAGGAGTGTGCCTGCGGTCTGTCCTGCAGAGAGGGGGTCATGATACCAGGGGAGAAAGGCAGAGTGGTAGCATGGTCTTAGATTGGGCCCCACACCTTGGTCCCTGAAGGAGTAAAGCCACCCACTCCTCCAGAACAGTAGGGAAAGGAGGGCCCCAACAATTTCCTCAGCACCTACTATGTGCCAAGCACTGAGCACATTTGAGCTAGTCTCTCCTTTGCTCCTGACATTGACCTAAAATACTTGAAGAAAAAAGAGTCACTCAGGCGTGTCCAACTCTTTGAGACTCCATGGACTGTAGCCCTCCAGGCTCCTCTGTCCATGGAATTCTCCAGGCAAGAATACTGGAGTGAGTCGCGCTGCCCTCCTCCAGGGGGGCTTCCTGACCCAGGGATCGAACTCACATTGCAGGCAGATTCTTTACCGTCTGAGCCACTTGGGAAAGAGAAGTCACTCAGTCGTGTCCAACTCTTAGCGACCCCATGGACTGTAGCTGACCAGGGTCCTCCTTCCATGGGATTTTCCAGACAAGAATACTGGAGTGCGTTGCCATTTCCTTCTCCAGTGAATCTTCCTGATCCTGGGATCAAACCTGGGTCTCCCGCACTGCAGGCAGACTCTTATCATCTGAGCCACCAGGGAAGCCCCCTAGAGCACTATCATCTAGAATACTTAGGTGACATTAATTAGCCCAGGAAGCCTGAGGATCATCCCAGCCTGGAACCAATTAATGCAGGAGATGCATTAATTCTGCCCCAGTCCCTTTCCTCTAAATTCCCCAAGGCCTCCATCTGCAGCTACTGTCTACTCAATACCTAAGCCTGCCCGGCCTCAACCCTGCTATGACTTTTGGGAGCACCTTAGTGCCACCTGCTGGCTGGTGCTGGAAGAACAAAGGGACAAGTTGAGTCCTGTAGCCGGCTTGTTGGTAGGCTGGCTGGTTGACTTGCTCCCTGCCTGGCTGTAAAAAGGATTTGGGGGAGCTTCCAAGGATGCACAATATACAACCAGAGCAGAAAACAAATGTGGACAAAAAATAAAGGAACACAAGGATGGGAACATGAAGGCAGAAATGAAGTTAAAATACAGACCATGAGGATTTACTGTTGTGGAGTAAGCGCATAGACTCAGGAAACTTTTTAAAGAATATTTCTTAATTGGCTGCATCAAGTCTTAGTTGCAGCACACAGGATCTTCATTGTGTCCTGCGGGATCTTTCATTCAGGCACGTGGGCTCTTTTAGTTGTGGCACACACGCTCCAGAGCACGCAGGCCCAGTAGTTGCCACGAGTGGGCTTGGTTGCTCTGAGGCACATGCAGACCTTAGTTCCCTGACCAGGAATCAAACACCTCTCCCCTACATTGCAAGGCAGATTCTTAACCACTGGACCAACAGGGAACCCCCACACCCAGGAAACTTTGAAGATGACTTTTATTACTCAAGGCACAAAGAAATGAAAGAACATCCTCTAGGCATGGCTGAGTGATCAGTCATCTTAGTTCTCATAGAACAGCTTTGCAGGTTCTTTGTACCTGGGTACAATGAGGGATTTCACACACACACACACACACACACACACAGTCACTGCATCTTTCCAGAAACTGTGTTGGAGTGCACAGAGGAGGGAGACTCATAATTTAGATTTGAGAAGTAATTCAAGGTATACATTTTGAAAACAAGGAGAGACACTGTAAGCAAAATAATTTATTTACATGAAAAAGATTCAGATATACAGTTTGAAAAGACAGTATTGTTTCAAAAAAAAGGGGGGAGTATAATTGTGAAAGTATAAACATAAAGCATATTTCTGTTTGAGTTTTTTCAAATAAATTTTTATTGGATATAGTTGCCTTACAGTGTTGGTGTCCTTTGTACAGCAAGATGAACCAGCCATACGTATACACATATCCACTCCTTGTGGACTTCCTTCCCATTCGGGTCACCGCAGAGCATTAAGTAGAGTTCCCCGTGTTATACAGTAGGTTGTTCATTGAGTTTTAACTTTTGGGACTGGAGGCTGGGAGCTCTTTTGAGGCGAGTGCCCAGCTTTCTGCATCACTATAGTCTTGCTATGGAGGCCACACCTGGGCTCTAAGTTTCCGACCAGGTGGAACAAAAAGGGAAGTGGAACCACTCACACAATCCCCAGTCTCAGGATGAAGACAAACCCATCTCCCAGGAGAAGCAGAACCTTAGTCCTACCATAGGAAAAAGTTGCTCCCAGGCTGGGTGAGGGGGGACCAGGGGAAGAAGACAGACTGAAGGTGAGTGATGCCCTCCGTGATGGCCTTTGCCCCATGAGCCGCTTCACAGGGCATCACACCTGATCTGAAGACAGGACAGCTCTTCTGCTGGTGCCAAGACTACTGACTGGGCGATGACCTGCCCTGGACCCAGGAGAGGTTTAGACTGTCAGGCGAGTCGGTTCTCCGGCAGTAGGGTCTGATTATAGGTGGGCTATGGGTAACTTGAGCTTGGGCTCACTGTGGAAGCCTTGCCCCTGGTCTCTCCTTCAGAGGATTTAAGTTTCCCTCCTAGCCCTTTCAGTTCAGTTCAGTTCAGTCGCTCAGTCATGTCTGAATCTTTGCAAACCCATGGACTGCATCATGCCAGGGTTCCCTGTCCATCACCAACTCCCGGAGTTTACTCAAACTCATGTCCATTGAGTCAGTGATGCCATCCAACTATCTCATCCTCTGTCATCCCCGTCTCCTCCTGCCTTCAATCTCTCCCAGCATCAGGGTCTTTTCCAATGAGTCAGTTCTTCGCATCAGGTGGCCAAATATTGGAGCTTCAGCATCAGTCCTTCCAGTGAATATTCAGGACTGATTTCAGGTTGGATCTCCTTGCAGTCCAAGGGACTCTCAAGAGTCTTCTCTAACACTACAGTTCAAAAGCATCAATTCTTTGGCACTCAGCTTTCTTTATAGTCCAACTCTCACATTCATACATGACTACTGGAAAAACCATAGCTTTGACGAGATGGACCTTTGGAACCAGAGATCAAATTGCCTCAGCCCTTTCCTTCTGGGAAAAGCCCCCTGGCTCCAGGGCTCCTCCTCAGGGTGGATCCTCTAGGATCCCACCTGGGTAGCCCTACCTTCTGGATGCTGTGCCAGGCTCCACAGAAAGTTCCAGCCCTATAACCACCGAGTCAGGCTCTTAGATCCCAGGCTCCTCCCAGGCTGTGCTGAGCCCCGCTCTTTTTCCCCCTGGCTGAACTGGGTGGAAACACATGAGATCCCCTCAGGCCAGCTCACAGAAAAGGAGGCTTATGACGCAAGCACAGGTGCATCAGCCAAGGGGCTGAGGATCTCCTGACACCCCAAGATCAAATAGATCAGCGCTCTTTGAGGTGCAAATGACAAAACCCTAAGTCAGCCTCAAGTCAAAAAGGAAAGGGAAAGAGGAGATATTGGCTCAGGTCTGACTTCGGGTGCAGCTGGATCCAGAGGCTCCGTCCTGTGTCCCCATCTGCTTCCCGCCCTGCTGGCTCTGGTCTCAGGAAGGTGCCCCCTGAGGGAACAAGGTGGCTGCAGCATGTCTGGCTCAAAGTCACCCTCTCGCAGCCCCGGGAACAGAAAATTTCTGTCTTCCCATCAGCTTTAACCATAGTCCTGAACAGCCTCAAGTTCACTGGGCCAGCATAGACCACATGACCATCTCTGGCGGAAAGAATTACACTGATTGGCTAGGCCCGGGTCTCACACCTACTTCTAATCAATCCAATCACTTAAACTGAAATTTTAGGAGTTCCCTAAGGAACACACTCCTCTGTGTGGGGTTAGGGAGGGGTGTCTAATGGCCAGAAACGAGAATGCTGGGCAAATACAGATATGTTGCATCCTGGAAGCCCAGTATCAGTGTAGGCTTCCCTTGTAGCTCAGTGGATAAAGAATCTCCGTGCAGTGCAGGAGACCTGGGTTCGATTCCTGAGTCGGGAAGATCCCCTGGAGAAGGGAATGGCAACCCACTCCAGTGTTCTTGCCTGGAGAATCCCATGGACGCAGGAGCCTGGAGGGCTACAGTCCCTGGCGTCGGACACGACTGAGCGACAAAACCACCACAGCCACCACCACGTCCAGCAGCTAGAGCTGAGGACCTGGAGCGGCTGGGCGGGTCCTGCGGGGCTGTGGGTCCGCATGTCTCCCTACTTCTTCCCTCTTCTGGGTGTGGCGACGCCTCCAGCTGGAGGGGATCTGGAGACCCAGGTCAACCCAGGGTCAGGCCATACGGGCTCATGGAATCTCTCACTGCGGGTTTGAATCCTGGCTCTGTGCTTACTAGCTGGGGGACACGGGACACTTGACTTCATCTGACTGAATCTCAGTGTCCCCTCCTAGGAACCTGGGCCAATAACAGGGCCAGCCTCCTGGGTGGAACTGCCAGAGCTTTCTGAGCTAAGCACTAAGAATACTCAGGACAAGTTGCCGTGGAAGAAGGCTGGAACCCCTCAAAAAGATAGATATAGCATCACCATGTGACCCAGAAATTCCACTCTAGGGACATTCCCCAAACAACTGAAAGCAAGACAGGTATTTATACACCCATGTTCATAGCAGCATCACTCACAATAATCAAATGGCAAAAACAACCCAAGTCTACCAAAAAAATGAATGGATGGACAAAACGTGGTATAGCCGTACAATGGAATATTATTATTTGGCTTTAATCAAAAAGGAGTGGAATTCTGACATAGACATGAATGAACCGTGGAGGCACTATGCTAAGTGTTCTGGTTTACTACGAAGGAAACCAGAATACAGAAGGACAAACATTGTGTGATTTCAGTGGTGTGAAGTACCTAGGATAGGCAAATAGAGACAGAAAATAGAATAGAAGTTGTCAGGGGCGGAGGTCAGAAGAAACAAGGAGCTGCTGTTGAATGGGTATAGACTTTCTGCTTGGGATGCCGAATAAAATTCTAGAAGCGGATAGTGGTTATAGTTGCTCATCCTGTGACTGTGCTTGTGTGTGTGTGTGTGTGTGTGTGTGTGTTAGTTGCTCAGTCATGTACGACTCTTTGTGACCCCATGGACTGTAACCCGCCAGGCTCCCTCTGTCCATGGGATTCTCCAGGCAAGAATACTGGAGTGGGTTGCCATTCCCTTCTCCAGAGGATCTTCCCGACTCAGGGACTGAACCTGGGTCTCCTGTATTGCAGAAAGATTCTTTACCATCTGAGCCACCAGGGAAACCCAGTGAATGTACTTAATGCCCCTGGAAAATACACTTAAAAATGGTTAAGGTGACAAGTTACAAATATCTTTTTTAAGTTTTAAAAAAATTCTTAGCACAGAACCTGGTATATTGTATACACTCAAGAATCAGTAGCATATATATGTCGATGCTAATTTCTCAATTCATCCTACCCTTTCCTTCCTCCAGTTAAAAAAAAGGAGCAGTAGCTATGATCAATATTCATAGCATTGCTCACATTTCTCTACCATTTGCTCTCACTGCTGTGTCTGTTTCCTGGCGTGCAGGACCTTGGGTACCAAAATCAGACAACCCAGAAGGGTCGGTCACCTTACCTGCTAACTGCCTCTTCCCTTTTTGTGCCATTTCCAGAACTCAGAGGGACAGTGGTTTGGTCCAACTCGTCTTTTCAAGCCAAGCTTCAAAGTTACCTACAGACCTGCAGAGGCTGTCCTTGGAGCCAGGGCTCACCCTTGGTCATCTAGCGGGGTGGAGTAGGGGGGTTACCGCTGATGGGCCTGTAGGTGAGGCAGATGTCAGAATGGTTTCCAGTTAAAATTCATCTGGGGAGGTTGGCAACTCCTCACCTGGGCCAACCTGACTATCAGACAATCAGCCATGGTTGAAAGCAGACCCCAGCCCAGGGCCTTCCTTCTTAGCCCAAGACCATGTTCCAACCTAGTTTCTGGTCTTTGCCACCCACCCTCCCTCACCCTGATACCACCACCTTGCTCAGGAAGGAATCAGAGACCCGCACCACCCTGCGATCGGGGGTGGCAGCTGCTGGGGTGTGACTGGGTACCTTCCCATGGTCTCCCAGCTTCTCCATGTCAGTTACAACAGTGACCCTGGGGCCTTCTGGGTGCTGAGTGCTTAACACCGTCTCCTGTAAACCTCACAGCAGTCCTGGAAGGACGTTTCCAGGTGAGGAAGCTGAAGCCCAGAGTTGCAAGGTCATTTCTCAAGTTCATCCAACTGGACTGTGGCTGAGCCAGATGTGAACCTGATCTGTCTGACTTCAGAGCATGTGTTTTTCCTGGCTTCCTGTCCCCCAAAGTCACTCCTCCTCCAGAATTCAGCCTTTCGGATCCCGGGCACCAGGGACAGTGCCTGACAACTCCCACCCCGTACCCCCGTCCCATCACCAGTGACAGTGGATATTTCTATAGCCTCTTCTGTGGGCCTCCCATCACTTTCGGAAAGGAGAGGGAGACAGGGTGGTCTCTAAGGGCCTCCTTGGAGGGGTAGGAAGGTGACGGGGCTGAGGCTCAGGGCTTAACTGGGTCCTGGGCAGGGAGCATGGAGGGATGGAGAAGTTCCCAGGAGCTCTACCTCAGGGGGACTCTCCTGCCACCGTGGCCCCCGACTCTGTTCTAAGGGCTTTCCCAGCATCGTCTTGGCAGCCTCACAGCGGCCCGTGAGGTAGGCAGCGTGTTACTCTCTTCATTTTGCAAACGAGGAAAGGGAGGCTCAGAGATGGTCAGAAGCTAGCGTGCGGTGCGCCTCCAGCACGTGGCGAAGCCAGTGGGGACTGAGCCCTTCTCACAACGGGTGTCTTACTGCATCTCGGTCCCCCGGACTCTTAGCCTTTGCTGCACACGGCCCCTTCTCTGTGTTCCCTCCCTCCATCCCCGCCTCAGCCCTTAAGGTTAAACCCAGAGGCAAGTGGCCAGGCCACTCAGGCCAGGCCGTCCTGTTCTCCATCCACCTAGGTGGGGTGGGGGCAGGAGCTTGTACCTGGGAGGAGGCCACCTGGCCTGAAGTCCCAACCCTGCCACCGCCTTGCAAGGCCCTCCCCTCTGCCGGCTGTCTCTCCCTGTCTGTAAAGGGGGAGGCGGGGTCCACGGAGCGTGCTTCTCACCCTGTGATGTGCCTGAGAATCACTTGAGTATCTTTTCAAAAAGTAGATTCTGACCCAGGGGGTCTGGAGCAGGGCCTGGGAAGCTGCATTTCTGACAAGCTCCCCTAGCCGGTGGTGCCCACGTTGCTGGCTCCTGGCTGCACCTTTGAGAGGCTTGCCTGCTCTGACAAGTTTGCTTTTTGAGTTGAACAAGGAAGACTTGCTGGGGTTCCAGACCCTTCCACAGAAGTGGTTGTTAATGTGTCGGTCAGTCATTCATTCATTTAACAAACATTTTCTGGGCCTCTGTGTGGCTGATGGGGACCTCTGATGGGGTCCCTGCCTGTGCTGGGGACCCAGAGGTGGACAAGCACCAGTCCCACACTTGAGGACGCCATGGACACAAGAACCAGAGGTTACAGCCCACAGGACCAGGGCAGGGGGAGAGGGAAGCCAGGATTGGGGGCGGGGCAGAGGGTCCCCTGAGCAGGCTTCCTGGGAAAGAAGACTCCTTCACCTGCTCTTGATGAATGAGCAAGAGAGTGGCCTGGCAAAGATGAGAGAGCGGGAAGGGAAAAGGTGTTCAGGGAGAGAAAGGGCACATGCAAAGGCCCGGAGAAGACAGTGGCATATTTATGGACAGGAAGTGGTTGTGCAGTGAGGGGGGCCACACCCAGACATGCAGAGCAGACACTCCAAGACATGAACGCACACACACATACACACACCCACCCCTCAGAGGCGGCGGTGTGGGATAGAAACAGTGTTCTAATGAGATGAGAATCCTTGTTCAGGGAACCTCCATGAGCTCCCACCGGAGTGGGCTGTTGTGAGATGGTTTCCACTGTAGCTCTTTGCTTTCTTACCCTGCCAGAGACACAGCAAGGATGGCTTCCAAGGCTCCTTCGACTCCATGACCAAGGCCCTCCCAGCTGCCAGTCTCCAGGGTCCACTCCACTTCTCTTCCCTGACTCCCGGTCTGGGAAAACCCAACCCCCAGGGCCCCCACCTACCCCCACGCCAGTCTGCTCCTGCCCCTGCCTGCTCTTCCCCACCTCGATCCCTTGCTGGCCCCCCACCCCACCCCAACAAATTTGGGAGGCAGTTCTAGTCGGCTTCTTCCAAGGCAACTTCTAGATGTGTATAAGAGACAGCCTACCCCCACGCCAGTCTGCTCCTGCCCCTGCCTGCTCTTCCCCACCTCGATCCCTTGCTGGCCCCCCACCCCACCCCAACAAATTTGGGAGGCAGTTCTAGTCGGCTTCTTCCAAGGCAACTGAAGCTCAGAGGAAAGCAGACTTGTGCCCAGGTTTGAATCTTTCCACCTGGGGCAGCGATGGGGAGCGAGGTCCTGTCTACAGAAGGTCATGGTCTCAGACTCCCTTTGCCTGGCCGCCATCCCAAGGCCAAAGTGTTTGGTCATCAATTCTGTGATGTTCTTGTAGATATGTGAAGTTCCAACTAACTTTTCATCTGCTTGTGCCATCAATTACTGAAAGAGGGGTTGTAAATCTGTCTCTTTTTCCTTTTCGTTTTTTTTTTGAGTTTTGCTTTGTATCCTTTGAGGTGACATGACTAGCGGCATGCAGCTTTAGCACTGGTGTATCTGTCTGCTATATGGAACATTTTTTTCCACTGTGAATAACTCTTTATCTTTAGCATTTCCGCCCCCCACCCTTGAACTCTACTTTTGCTGGTATTAATGTAGCCACACCAGTTTATTTGTGGTTATAACTATTTGCATAGCATAACTTTTTCCATGCTTTTACTGTCCTTGTTTCTGTATCTTTATACTGGACATCTTTCTCCTGTCACCAGCATATGATTGAATTTTATTCATTTTTATCCAGTGTGGTAATGTTTGACTTTCAATCCGAGTAGTGAATGTGCTTGCCTTTAATATAACTGCCGATCTATTCAGCTGTAGGTCTTCTACGTTACTGCTTGTTTTCTATTTGTTCTACTTTTTCTGTTAATTTTCTCTTCTTTCTTGCCCTCTCTTTCCAACCTGAAATTACATACTCAACAAAAAAATACCCTTTGATAATGAAGGCAAAATGGAGATAGTCGGGGCAAGTCCAGAAGAACCATACAAAAAAGATCTTCACGACCCAGATAATCACGATGGTGTGATCACTCACCTAGAGCCAGACATCCTGGAATGGGAAGTCAAGTGGGCCTTAGAAAGCATCACTACAAACAAAGCTAGTGGAGGTGATGGAATTCCAGTTGAGCTATTTCAAATCCTGAAAGATGATGCTGTGAAAGTGCTGCACTCAATATGCAAGCAAATTTGGAAAACTCAGCAGTGGCCACGGCCTGGAAAAGGTCAGTTTTCATTCCAATTCCAAACAAAAGCAATGCCCAAGAATGCTCAAACTACCACACAATTGTACTCATCTCGCACGCTAGTAAAGTAATGCTCAAAATTCTCCAAGCCAGGCTTCAACAATACGTGAATTATGAACTTCCAAGTTTTAGAAAAGGCAGAGGAACCAGAGATCAAATTGCCAACATTCGCTGGATCATCGAAAAAGCAAGAGAGCTCCAGAGAAACATCTATTTTTGCTTTATTGACTATGCCAAAGCCTTTGACTGTGTGGATCAAGGACTGGGAAAGGTCAGTTTTCATTCCAATCCCAAAGAAAGGCATTGCCAAGAATGCTCAAACTACCGCACAAATGCACTCATCTCACATGCTAGTAAAGTAATGCTCAAAATTCTCCAAGCCAGGCCTCAGCAGTACGTGAACTGTGAACTTCCAGATGTTCAAGCTGGTTTTAGAAAAGGCAGAGGAACCAAAGATCAAATTACCAACATCCGCTGGATCATCAAAAAAGCAAGAGTTCCAGAAAAACATCTATTTCTGCTTTATTGACTATGCCAAAGCCTTTTGACTGTTTGGATCATAATAAACTGTGGAAAATTCTGAAAGAGATGAGAATACCAGAACATCTGACCTGCCTCTTGAGAAACCTATCTGCAGGTCAGGAAGGAATAGTTAGAACTGGACATGGAACAACAGACTGGTTCCAAATAGGAAAAGGAGTAGGTCAAGGCTGTATATTGTCACCCTGCTTATTTAACTTCTATGCAGAGTACATCATGAGAAATGAACAATACATACTTTGTTTTGCAATGTTTACACACCCTCTTCCCTAGCAGATTTGTCTACCAGCCGTGGGGCTGGCCCTTGTGTTCCTTGATAGTTTCAGGAACTTCCCTTTTTCTCGACAATGATATATCATCCTTGACAAGGTCAACATGACTTTTGCTATGACTTTTTTGTGCTCTCTATGACTTTTTTGACAACCTGACCTCACCCTTTCTCAGCCTTACTGACTTCTTTTTATTTATTCATTTGGCTGTGCCAGGACTTAATTGCAGCATATGGGATCTAGTTTCCTGACCAGGGATGGAACTCAGGCCCCCTGCATTGAGAGTGAGTCATCTTAGCCACTGGATCACCAGGAAAGTCCCTCATCCTTACTGATTTCTTGTCACTCATCTTCCTTGGATATGGAAACTGCTCAGCCTCCAAGATGTTAAACTGAAATGTTCATCCCTAGCTATCACCTCTTGCTTGTTACTTCTCCATTCTATTGAACCTGGTTTTTGTTCTCAGGGTGACATATATTCCATCAACCCTCAACCCCATAGTATTGGGGTTATGACTACAGATTTAATTAATTAGTTTGTCTACTACTTCTATTTATTTTCACGGCTACAGATTTTAGAGTCAAACTGCCTAGGTTTAAATCCGACTCTGCCTTTCACTAGCTGAGTGACCAGGGATGACTTTCTTAATCTGTCTATGCCCTAAATTTCTCTCAGGATTCCTTTGAAGGTTAAATGAGATAATCCACATAAACCTGGCTCATATTAAATACGGGTAGTATCAGCATTTCATTTGACTTGACTTATCCTCTGTAGAGCCTAGTGATTACAGTCATCCTGGTTATCTCTCAGTCTGGTTAGTACAACTTCCTTCCAGGGACTTCCCTGGTGGTCCAGTAAGTGGTTAAAACGCCAGGCTGCTGCAGGGGGCACGGTTTTGATCCCTGGTTGGGGGAACTAAGATCCCGCATGCCCTATGGCCAAAAGAAAAGAAACAGACTAATCCTTTCCATTATTCACCTTTTTTCATCTCAATTCCCTGATTCAAACTTCCTGGATCTTGTTGGACCATCAAGGATATTCAGGAATTTTTTAAATAATTAATCTCTCCTGAGTCCTTATTCTACACTCTACAATCATTCTAAACCATATTGTACTTTCCTTAAGTCCCCCTATCTTCCCCTACCTGAAATATTTTTAAGACATAAATACTTTTATGTCTTCTAATACACTTAGAGAGACCACCCTTTTAGCAGAAAACATTTCTCCTACACTCTTGTTTCTTCCCATGCAGAGAAAATCCAATTAATTTACCTCTTGGCTTTTCTGCCTCCAAATCCAATCTATCTCAGGGAAAGAGGAATGACTTACTTGATTGGCAAATTTGTGGAAAATAAACCAGCGTTCTCTAACCAACTTTTAGATCACTTGGTAGCCAGTCAGCTCACATAGCCTGAACCTGTTGCTCTCTCCCTGGATATAAGATGCTCAGGAGACCATCTCTATCCATGCAGGACCTGGGGAAATCTGCAGTTTAAAAAGGAGTACAACCCTAAAGTTTGAAGACTTCCAATCAGACAGATGTCAAAGGATACTGAAAAATCAAGACTCAAACTGGGAATGGAGAGGAGCTACATAAATTTATCGGTATGAGTAAACTTTAGGGTGTGGTCAGAAATGTTTTGACCTTGGCAGTTGTATGAGCTTTTAACTGCTGTAGTCTGTAAAAGAAGCTGTCTCAGAAAACACAGTACTCTAACCACTGGAAGGGACTGTAGTTTACGGTGGATTGGTCCATACGTGAGTGGTTATTTTTATAAAGGCAGGCTCAGCAAAGTCTCAGGAACCGTAAGACCCTTGTCTTGGGCACATGACCTGCAAGTGGTCTCTGCATTCTCTGAAAGGTGAAGCCACATAGGTAAACAGTGAACTTGCATATGCTAGATGGTGGCAGAATTAGATTCTTTTAGGCCTTTGTTGTTTTTTAAACCAGAAGCCAAGCTCTGGATGCCCGTCAGGAAACAAAACAAGTTCTTTCAGTTGTTGCTGGCATTCAGGGCAAAGGACAAAATTGAAGGGACTACACTTTATGAACTTGGCTTATCCACAGACTCAGGAGTAGAAAATACAGTAAGAACTGCTGGCATAGATGGGCATGCAGAAATTTCTGTGGCTTGTGTGAACACAATTGTGAAGTTTATGAAATTCAAAAACAGAAAAAAACAGAGTGTCTCATAGAGAACCTGGCAAAGGTGTTGACTCTCACTCGAGCCTAGAGTCCTAGGGTTTAGAAACATGAATGGCAATTTTGAAATCGGCTGTTGCTGATTATGCAGCTGAAAGAACTGCAAGAATAAGACAAAAGCCTATGTGACTCTCAGTGAACTAAGAATAGAGGTGAACTTCCTCAACTTAATAAAGAACATCTACAAAAAACCTACAGGTAACATCATTCTTAAGAGTGAGAAACCACCTCATGCAGCTCAGTTTAAAAAAGAAAAACAAACAAATAGCCCAATCAAAAAAAAAAGGGGGGGGTAAACTCTAAATTGACATTTCTCCAAAAAAAGACACACAGATGGCCAAAAAGCACAAAATAAGATCCTCAACATCACTAATGGCCATCATCAAAAAAATCTACAAATAATAAATGCTGAAGAGAGTGTGGTGAATAGGGAATGCTCCTACACTCTTAGGGGGAATGTAAATTTGTATAGTCACTCTGGAGAACAGTATGGAGGTTCCTTAAAAAACTAAAAACAGAAATACCATATGACCCAGCAATCCCACTCGGGCATATACATGGAGAAAATCATAATTCAGAAAGATACATGCACCCCAATGTCCACTGCAGCACTGTTCACAATAGCCAGGACCTGGAAGTAACCTAAATGTCTATCAATAGAGGAATGGATAACACAGATGTGGTACATATATACAGTGGAATATTACTCAGGAATAAAAAAAGAACAAAATAATGCCATTTGCATTGGATGGACCTAGAGATTCTCATATTGAGTGAAATAAGTCAGACACAGAAAGACAAATATATGATATTGCTTATATACGGAAACTAAAACAAGAGGGGATACAAGTGAACTTATTTACAAAACAGAAGCAGAGTCACATGTTGAAAACAAATTTATGGTTATCAGGAGGTAAAGGGTGAGGGATAAATTGGGAGATTGGGACTGACATATAACACTACGATGCATGAAATAGATAACTAATAATAATCTGGTGTATAGCATAGGGAACTCTACTCAGTACTGTGCAATGACCTCTATGGGAAAAGAATCTAAAAAAGAGTGGCTATATGTGTATGTATAGCTGATCCACTTTGCTGTACACCTGAAACTAACACAACATTGTAAATCAACTACACTCCAATTGTGGAGAAGGCAATGGCACCCCACTCCAGTACTTTTGCCTAGAAAATCCCATGGACGAAGGAGCCTAGTAGGCTGCAGTCCATGGGGTCACTAAGAGGCGGGCACGACTGAGCAACTTCACTTTCACTTTTCACTTTAATGCATTGGAGAAGGAAATGGCAACCCACTCCAGTGTTCTTGCCTGGAGAATCCCAGGGACGGCGGAGCCTGGTGGGCTGCCACCTATGGGGTCGCACAGAGTCGGACACGACTGAAGCGGCTTAGCAGCATGCATCAATTTAAAATTTTAATTAAAAATTTTAAATTAAAAGAATATTTATTTTATAAATATATTTATAAATTTATAAATAAAAACTCTTAATAAAAAAATTAAAAGTGAGAAACTAGAAGCTTTCCCACTAAGATCAGAAGCAAGTCAAGGATCTGCCCTCTTAACAATTCCTTTCAACATCATACTGGAAGTCCTATCTAATGCAGTAAGAAAAGGAAATAAAAGGTATATATATTGAGAAGGAAGAAGTAAAATACTTCTTGTTCACAGATGACATGATTGTCTATGTAGAAAATCCAGAATAATCAATAAAATAAGTTCTGGAACTAACAAGCGATTACAAAAAAAGTTGTAGGATACAAGGCTAATTTATAATAGTCAGTTGCTTCCCCATTTACCAGCAAAGTAAAATTTGAAATTAAAAATATAATATTATCTATATTAGTATCCAAAATAAATAAAATACTTATGTATAACCCTAACAAAATATGCACAAGACCTGTTTAAATAAAACTACAGAATTCTGATGAAATAAAACAAAGAATTAAATAAGTGAGATATACCATGATCATAGGTAAGGAAACTCAATATTGTCAAAATGTCAGTTCTTCCCAACTTGATATATATATTCAACACAATCCCAATAAAAACCCCAGCAAGTTACTTTGTGTGTACTGACAAGCTGATTCTGGAGTTCACGTGGAGGCAAAAGACACAGAATAGCTAATTCAGTATGGAAGGAGAAGAAAAAAGTCAGAAGGCTGATACAGCCTGATTTCAAGACTTACTCTAAAGTTAGAATAATCAAGACTGTGTGGTAATATGTCAATTATATTTCAATAAAATTAAAGGAAAAAAGACACTGTGCTTTGGCAAAACAATTCTAAAAGTAGATCAGTGAAACAGAATATTGAAAGTTAATATTCAAACCAGAAGTTGAAAGGCGTTGAAAGCTTTATGTTCACACAAAAACCTGCACAGATATTTAGAGCAGCTTTGTTCATAATTAACAAAACTTGAAAGCAACTGAGATATCCTTCAGTAGGTGAATGAATAAACAAACTACAGTCCATTCAATAGAATATTATTCAGAACTAAAAGTAAATAAGTTATTAAGCCATGAAAAGACATACAGGTATCATAAATGCACAATACTAAGTGAAATACTAAGTCCATTGAAAGGGCTACATGTTGTATGACTACAAGTATAACTTTCTGGAAGAGGCAAAACTATGGAGGCAATAAGAAGATCAGTGGTTGCTGGGAGTTAGGGAGAAGAAAGGACTGAAGAGGCAGAGCACAGAGGATTTTTAGAGCAAGGAAACAATTCTATGATACAAAACGGTGGACAGACCTTTAGAACGTACACCACCAAGAGAGAACCCTAAGGTAAACTCTGGAATTTGGGTGATAATGATGTGTCAATGTGAGTTCATTCATTATAGCTAATGTACCACTCTGGTGTGGGATGTTGATAGTGGGGCAAGTTGTACATGATTGGGGTTAGGGGGCATATCAGAACTCTCTGTACTTTCCACTCAATTTTTCTGTGAACTTAAAACTACTCCAAAAATAAAGTCTATTAAAAACACTTATGGGACTTTCCTTGTGGTACAGTGGATAAGAATCTGCCTGCAAATGCAGGGGACAAGGGTTCAATCTCTGGTCTGGAAAGAGTCCCACATGGTGCAGAGCAAGTAAGCCGGTGTGCCACAACCACTGAAGCCGGATGCCTAGAACCTGGGCTCTGCAGTGAGAAGCCACTGCAGTGAGAAGCCCCCGCACCACAACAAAGAGAAGCCCCCGCTCACTGCAACTAGAGAAAGCCCACGCACATCAACAAAGACCCAGCACAGCCAAAAATAAAACAGAGAAACAAATAAATGAATACATAATTAAAGATAATAATTTTAAAATGTTTTTAAATAAAACCACTTATGTCAGATTTCTTTGCCTAACAGGGTTTTTTTTTTTAATTCATGGGCTTCATTCCAAATCTACTGAATCATTTCTTCAGGAATAGGACATAGGAATCAGTATTTTTAATAACTCTACCCAGTTATTAAAAAATTATAAGCACCCAGGTGATTATTTTGATCAGACAAGTTTGGGAAACATTGGTGTAAGCTATTCTATAGCTGGAAGCAGTCACAGCAACTGATGGCCAAGGACTTAACTTTTCAGCTCACAAGGTATTACACAAGCAGTATTAGTAAAGAGTTCACTCTAAATGTGGCAATGAAAGGGCAAGAACTTGCAGTTCAAAGGCAAAATTATCCTTCCTGTTCCCTTTGAAGATAGAAGGCCACATAACATGCTTTAGCCAATGGTATGTGAATGAAGGGCTTCCCAGGTGGCTCAGTCGTAAAGAATCTGCCTGCCAATGCAGGAGACCCAGGGTTCAATCCCTAGGTTGGGAAGATCTCCTGGAGAAGGAAATGGCAACCCACTCCAGTATTCTTGCCTGGGAAATACAAGAATGAGTCAGAGAGATGTGCAGTACTTCTTGGCAGGGATTTTAAGAGCCAGGTCAACAATTTGTCACATTACCTTGTCCCTGTTGTGGTTATCACGGAAATATCTGTGGTGGTTGTATCATCCTAGCTCCTAAAGTGGATACAGATTGAACAGAACTCCCTGCCGGTTCATGATGGATATGTAGTATGACTAAAAAATAAACTTGTTGTTTCAAGCCACTAACATTTTAAGCTTGCCATTGCAACACAATCCAGCCAATAAGGACTAATCCAATCTTCAAGCTCCACAAAATTTTAAGCTTCACAAGAAAACAACAGTGTACCTCAAATGCTACTCTCTGAAAGAAGAGTTAATATGGATAGCAAATTACCCCACTAGAAATGGAAAACTGAAAGTGCCAAATGTGACATCTCCAAATTATGTTCACAGGACATGGATTCCGGAAACTTCCATCAGATCAACCATCTTGGTAATGCTAAAACTGAAAATCTCTCTTCTTTTCATCCCTGACTCCTCTGAACCCTGGGCTTCCCTGGTGGCTCAGATGGTAAAGAATCTGCCTGCAATTCAGGAGACCTGGGTTTGATCCGTGGGTTGGGAAAATCACCTGGAGGAGGGCATGGCAACCCACTCCAGTATTCTTGACTGGAGAATCCCCATTGACAGAGGAGCCTAGCAGGCTATAGTCCATGGGGTCACCAAGAGTCGGATACAACTGAATGACTAAGCACAATTAATGGGCTTTAAGAAGACAAATTTGCCTGGAATAACTACACCAGAGACTGAGGAATAGCTCTTTCTAATTCTGATGGATGCTGGGCCAGTTCTGTAATAATTTTGTGCCTTACTGATTTTTTTGACTCTCTAGAAACTCCATGGGAGACAATGTTAAACTAATAAATTTCTGTACAAGCTACAACTGCTTACAAAAACTTCTGACCCTATCTGAGTCTTAAGCACTCCACTAAATAAGACTGAATAAAATATGAAGTGAAAAGAATGAATTCTGGACCTTAATCTCAAGGACAAGAGAATTTGACTTCAGGTGTTAATTTCTTTGGGCTATAATTTGTAAGGGGTTTTAATCTTCAGGATTTAATATTTCCTAGGCATTTGATGACTACTGGAAAAACCATAGCCTTGACTAGACGGACCTTAGTCGGTAAAGTAATGTCTCTGCTTTTGAATATACTATCTAGGTTGGTCGTAACTTTTCTTCCAAGGAGTAAGCGTCTTTTAATTTCATGCCTGCAGTCACCATCTGCAGTGATTTTGGAGCCCCCCCAAATAAAGTTTGACACTGTTTCAACCCCCTGTTTCCCCATCTATTTCCCATAAAGTGATGGGACCAGATGCCATGATCTTCGTTTTCTGAATGTTGAGTTTTAAGCCAGCTTTTTCGCTCTCCTCTTTCACTTTCATCAAGAGGCTTTTTAAAGTTCCTCTTCGCTTTCTGCCATAAGGGTGGTGTCATCTGCATATCTGAGATCCATGGGGTAGCAAAGAGTCGGACACGACTGAGCGACTGAACTGAACTGAGGCATCTGATAATGGGAGAGAATGCATGGTCCATTAGGAGGGTCGCTATGCTGACTGCATTTTATTCCTGAAGTATCTTAGTGGTGCCGTGCATCTCACTGTAGGGCTTCCTTGGTGGCTCAGTGGTAAAAAACCTGCCTGCCAAAGCAGGAGACTCAGGTTCAATCCCTGGGTCAAGAAGATCCCTTGGAGAAGGAAATGGCAAGCCACTCCAGTACTCTTGCCTGGGAAATGCCATGGACAGAGGAGCCTGGTGGGCTACAGTCCGTAGCATCTCAAAAGTGTTGGACAGGACTCAGTGACTAGACAACAACAACAATCTCATTGCAAGCCCTCTTGTATGTAAGATTGGGCAATATTATGAAACATAATTGGCATGGAAATAAATGAAGGGATGAATTTTCAGATTTGGAGTTTCTATAATTAATACCATTTGTGGTAGTTATAAAATGTGGCCTGTTTTAAGTCCTGTCTTAGCAGCTTCTCTCTGGAAGGAAGCTCAGGTTGGTTTCAAGAGTATATAAAGCCTAGATCATTCTAGCACCATCTGACCTTCCCATAGTTCCCTTGTGCTCACCTGAGAAATGGAGCCCACAAAGTTTCTCACCAAGTTTGAGTGCTACCCTCTGATGAACTCTCTAATCTTTATACACCAAGTGGGACTTCTTTTTGCAGGAGCTGCTGCTGCTGCTGCTAAGTCACTTCAGTCGTATCCGACTCTTCGCGACCCCATGGACTGCAGCCCACCAGGCTCCTGCGTCCACGGGATTTGCCAGGCAAGAGTACTGGAGTGGGGTGCCATCTCCTGGTAACTTGGCACTGTGTTTTGGCTCCCTCTGCATCTTCCCACATGTGAACCTTTTGCTACCATGATGTGGCCCCACTGGTGTATATACAGGAGCTCATAACTGGCTACATAAACTTGTTATTCATGCTTGTGGGCTTCAGGTTTTGAACCCAAATTGTCCTATTTTTGTAGGAAGATGAAAAGTGAAAGTGAAAGTTGCTCAGTCATGTGACTCTTTGCGACTAGATGGACTATGCAGTCCATGGAATTCTCCAGGTCAGAATACTGGAGTGGGTAGCCTTTCCCTTCTCTAGGGGATCTTCCCAACCCAGGGGTCAAACCCAGGTCTCCCACATTGCAGGTGGGTTATTTGCCAGCGGAGCAACAAGGGAAGCCCTGTAGGAATTTATGGGGATATTAAAAAACTATGCCATTGCCAACTTCCCAGAATTCCTTTTGCTTTTTTCTGGATCCCTTCATGTAGCAACGTAATTATATGCTCACCAAATTTATTTTCATATTTCTTCTACATTCCCTGCCCCTCCCCCCAGTTAAATGGCCCACGCAACTAGTTCTGGCTGGTGAAACATGAGTAGAAGTAACAGATGTCACTTCATGGTAGCGGCTGGCACATCCCTCGGTATGAGGGGCCGTTCTCTTCTCCAGCCATGAGCCTGTTTCCCAAGGACTCGAGCAACATGGGTCAGTGGGTTTTGGCACAGAGGACAGCAGTCTACAGCAGAGTCTGGATTAGCAAGAAATAAATTTTTATGTTTTAAGTCACTATTCTTTTGGGATTGCTGCCACAGCATAAACTCCAACTACCAAGACACTTCTCCACCTACTCCCTTTAATATTTATTCCCTTTACATGTCTTCCGCTGTAGATATGCTCACGTACCTCCTATCCCCTCTCAGAAACACCTGTTTCTCAGATTGTCATAGATCTCCCTTCTTATTGATGGATATATTTCTGGAAGGAAAAGCTATATATGCTACCTCCACTTCCTCACCACCCATTCACTCCTTAATTTCTGGGAATTTGGCTTCTGCTTCCTTCATTCTGTAGAAACATTTTTTTTTTTTAAGATTACCAATGATCTCCTACTTGCCAAATCACATTCAACCTGCATGACCTCTCTCCTACTATGGCCACAAACCCTGGTCAAGTGGTTTTAAATATTTTTATGATCACAGACCCCTTTGAAAACCATATCATATAAAAGCTATGGATCCTCTTGCCAGAAAAGTTACACACACATGTATACAAATTCTATAAATTTCACAGAGTTTTAGATCAGCAAGCTACCCCAAAGCCCACCCATAATAGCCTAAAGAACTCTGTAAATTGGGTCAAGAATCCTGCCCTGGTCTGTACCTAAGAAAGAGTGTCACCCATCCCCACAAAACAGTCACACAGAGTAGGCTTTCACTTGTCAGTGCATTTTTCTACATCATTCTGAAGTTCTGACTCTCTTCTATTGCTCCCATTTCTGTGGTGGCTTCTTATCATCTACACACCCTCACCCACGGCTCTCTTCATTCAATCATGGAATACTTGCAGAGGAGAAAGCAACATTATGCTCCTTTTATCCCATAGGAAATGACAGAATAGGTAGAAAAGAGACATACTAACATTAAAACATAAGCAATAAAATAGGGAAGAATATGAATAAGTGGGATACATATTGAACTATTTTCAAGGAAGGGTCAGACATTGCTTTGTATAGGAGAGGGAATGTAAACTGGGCCTTGAAAGACGAGCTGGGTTCTGAAAGGTAGATAGAAAGAAGACTGGTGTGTCAAACAGGAATAGAAGGTATTATGTGAGCAACAAGAAATATGTAAATATGAATGAAATTCTGGGGAAATCACTAGCAGGCCCAACATGGATTGACTGGAAAGGACACAAAGATAAAAGCAGAATGGTAGATAGGGGCTGATCTTGTGTAGGCCTTGAGGACCATGCAAGAGTCTGGGCTTAATTTTGTTAATAATAGACAGGGAATATTTTTGAGCCAAAGACTGACAGGATAAAAATGGCCTCTTAAGAAGATTAATCTGCCAAGAGTGCCTAATTGAGAGATGAGGGATTGGTGAAAAGGAGGAGAGTTGCAGACTGTGTTACAACCCATGATCTGAACTGCAGAACTGAACTGTTTGAAGAGGGCAACACTAGCAAAAGAGGTAGAGCTGGTGTACCTGGCACAAAGAGGCCTTTCCTTGCTTGGATCTCCCTTCAGCTGGAAGAATGCAGTCAGCTGACAGCTTCCAGCTGCAGCACCTTTGGAACCTACTGCCACAGCAACATTCAAGCTGAGGTCATCATCTTCCCAGTGCAGCACCCACCCCACCACACAGTGACTGAGCATGGCAGGGCTATTGAACCTCGTTACTTCTACTCAGGGCAGAACTTTTCTATCAGGCGAGTTTTGCTCTGGAGCTTCCCACTGGGTAGACTGAGACTTCGCTAGATGTGCAGACTGTGCTAGGCTCTCCTTGTCCAAGTCTGTTTCCTCCCTACTTTACTTTCATGAGTGTCAGATCATCATCCAGGTCTGAAGACTTTCCCCACTCAATGCTCCTTCCTCACCTTTGCCTACTAAGGTGTTAAGCTCCAATCCCCAACTAATATAAAAATACTTTGGAAATACATGCAAAGTTACACATTGTAAAATTCATACAAGCAAAGATTATAGCACTGAATTAGTTGCATCTAGGAAAGGCAGATTCTGAGTTTAATGATTCCATGAGCTAGAAAACTGAGTCAGGCGATAATGATTTATGCATTGAGAAAAACACCGAAGTCACAGAAGGCAGCTTAAAGGAGTTTTTTACATACGGAAATCTTTTTTTCAGATTTAACCTGAGATTAAATAAGTGACTAAATTAGCTACTTGAATATTTATTTAGAGGAATTGATTTAAAGAGAAAATTTTCATCTCACAACTGAAAGTAACAATGAGATAAATGGGAGGGGTAGAGTAGTTCTTTAAGTGCTGCAGCCTGAATTCAACAAATGTAAGTGTATGTACTATAATATTTCCTTCAGGTAGCCAAGATTCTCGAAGCTTCTTTTTTTAAAATTAATTTTTATTATAGTTGATTTACAGTGCTGCTTTTTTTTTTGCTGTACAACAGAGTGAATCTGTTATATATACACACATATCCACTCTTTTTCAGATTCTATTCCCATATAGGTCATTACAGAGTATTGAGTAGAGTTTCCTGTGCTGTACAGCAGGTTCTCATTAGTCATCTATTTGATATACGGTAGTGTGTATATGTCGGGAAGATCCCCTGGAGAAGGAAATGATAACCCACTCCAGTATTCTTGCCTGGAGAATCCCATGGACGGAGAAGCCTGGTAAGCTACAGTCCTCAGGGTCGCAAAGAGTCGGACACGACTGAGCGACTTCACTCACTCAGTGTGTATATGTCAATCCTCTTGAAATTTCTTTTTTTTTAACATCAAACTTTTTATTTTGTACTGAGGTATAGCCAATTATCAATGTTGTGGTAGTTTCAGGTGAACAGTGAAGGGACTCAGCCATATATGTACACGTATCCATTCTCCCCCAAAACCCTTTCCCATCCAGGCTTGATTGAGCAGAGTTCCATGTGCTATACAATATGTCCTTGTTGTGTATCCATTTTGAACATAGTAGTGTGTACATGACTTTCCCAAACTCCCTAACTATCTCTTCCCTCAGCAACTGCAAGTTCATTTTCTAAGTCCCTGAGTCTCTGTTTTGTAAGTAAGTTCATTTGTATCATTTCTTTTTAGATTTCTCATATAAGGGATGTCATACAATATTTCTCATTCTCTGAATTACTTCACTCAGTATGACACTCTCTAGGTCCATCCATGTTGCTGCAAATGGCATTATTTGAAGTTCATGAGACACTTCCATGAAAATGAAAAGACACTCCTGTAATAGCAGTTATAAATAACTTCATAATTCACCAACTTGATATTCAGAGGTAAGGGAAACTCTACATGACAGATCATCTAACACTATCAGCTAAACCTAACCATTCTTCCTGTTGTGTTTGATGGGCGAAGTAATAGCATTATGTTAGAGGTATGCTTTGTGTGTGTCTGGGGGCCATTAGTTGGTCACTGAGTTTCAGCTGTTCACTGATAATTTAGGAATGAAACTGTTACACTAATGTAGCTTTAGACTAATAAATAAAAAATATTTGGTTCTTATTTTTAATTGCTCCTAAAACAATAGTTTCCTTTTGAAGTAAATCTTGGTAGAGGTTGAAACCTTCCAATGATATAAATTCAGTGTATTGCCTTTCATTAATAAAACATTAAGAATATAATTCTAACCTCCTCCTTATCCAGACACGACCTCTCTCCTGCCAGCTCCCCAGCTTCTACATTCTTTTTCCTAAATTGTTTTCCTCCTTCCTCTAGAAATCCCCAAATTTCCTCTTCACCCTCACCCCTTTTGCATTTTTTCCATGACCCTGCACTCTCAGTTGAGGACACTGCCTCATGCTTCTCTGAGAAATTAGAAGCCATCAGAAGTTGCTCATCTTCTGATTCCCACATCTACAATTCTATCTGCACCTGTGCCAAATTTTCTCCTCCTCCCCCCTTGTTTCAAAGGGAGGATCTCCTCCTATCATTTCATTCCTATTCTGGATCTAATCCCTCTCTCTCCATGTCATCTTCTCTCCCTTTCCAATGAACTATGCTGATCGCAAACAAACATACCGCTACCTTTTGTCTGCTAAAAACCTTTTTGCTGTGTATCTTCTTTAAGCTGCCTTTCTTTCTTTCTTTTGCTTCCTCTCACAGAAAACTTTTTGAAATATCCTATGTCTACATGTTGCTTCCACTCCTTCATCCACAAGGCCACTCCTTTTTTTTGATGTGTACCATTTTAAAAGTCTTTATTGAATCTGTTTAAACATTAGTTATGTTTTATAGAGAGGCATGTGTGATCTTAGCTGCCTGACCAGAGATGGAACCCACACCTCCTGCATTGGAAGGCGAAGTCTTAACCACTGGATGACCAAGGAAGTCCAAACAAGTCACTACTGAGTCCTCCCTGATCCAGTTTCCCTGTCCTACTGTACCTCTGAAATTGTGCGTGTCAAGGTCAAAAATGACCTCGACATTGCCAGCTCCACTGGCCACTTTGGTCCTTATCTTATTGGTGTCTTCAGCAGCATCTCTCTCCCTAGAAACATTTTCCTATCTTCTGTGATGCCAGTCTGTACAAAAAAGTTAACATAGCAGACCTGAGCCTGCCAGCTTTTGAAGAGACTTGCTAGGCTGGCCGTGGGCTGGCAACTGGGAACTTCATTTTGGGGAGTGCTCCTACTGTTCCCTGAGTGATATCATCATGGTTCATTGTGCCTGCACTTTATAAATAATGTGGTTTATGCTGAACACCTGCTTTCCTTCTGGGAACCTGAACTTTTGTAAGCAGAGGGTGCCTATATGACCAGACTACAATAAATCTCTTGGATACTGATTCTCCAGTGGGCTTTCCTGGGCAGAAACACCATACGTGGGTTTTTCCTTATCTCAGACTCTACTAGTTTCTCTTGCTCTGTCCCACTAAAGAGTCACAAGGTTTCACTCTCATTTCTATCTATACCATTTTCTACGTGATACCCTTGAAATTGCAAACAATATCATGTATATGCTGACAATTTCCAAATTTATAACTCCAGTCTAGTTCCTGCCACTAACTCTAGAAACTGATACCCAAAAGCCTGCTTGAAACTTCACAAGGGATCTCGTAGGCAAATTTAATATTGCCAGTATGGAACTCATGATTGCTTTTTCTCAAACCTGGTCCTACACCGTTTTTCCCATCTTAATGGCCCTCTCATACATGCATTACCAGAGACAGAAGTTCTGGAATCATTTGTGACTCTTTCCTTCCTCTCACACCACATTCTATAAGCAAATCTTGTTAATTCTACCTCAGAATATTTCTCAAATCTGACCAAGTCTCATTTTCTCAGTCTGAAACAAGCCATCACCTGGACGGCTGAAACAAGCCTCCAAATTAGTCTCCCTATTACCATTCTTCAGTTCAGTTCAGTCGCTCAGTCGTGTTCGACTCTTTGCGACCCCATAAATCGCAGCACGCCAGGCCTCCCTGTCCATAAACCATCTCCCGGAGTTCATTCAGACTCACGTTCATCGAGTCTGTGATGCCATCCAGCCATCTCATCCTCTGTTGTCCCCTTCTCCTCCTGCCTCCAATCCCTCCCAGCATCAGAGTCTTTTCCAATGAGTCAACTCTTCACATGAGGTGTCCAAAG